>ML111636.1:0-21570 GCA_003697995.1 Taxidea taxus jeffersonii
GGTCATAATCTTGGAACCCTGGGATGAAGCCCCCAGCCAGGGCCCCCTGCTCAGCAGGGCAGGGTCTGCTTCTCCCTCTGCCTGCCACTCCCCTGCTTGTGCTCTCTCACTCTCAGATAAAGTCTTAAAAAAAATAAAAGTCCAATGAAGACTCTACTTCTGGGTGGGACACGGTAGTAGCAAGCAATTACTCCATTATATCATAGAAAATAAACTAAGTAAATTAGTTTTTATTTTCTTTGAAGACTTTGGAGCTCTGTGATGTGATGCGGACTACCTTAACTGAATGCTAACGAAAGAACTCTTGCCCAGTAAGTCGGCCATCTTTTTCTCTGGGGACATTTTCTAAGGGTGACAGCTCAGGATTGGGCTTGCTAAAGGCAGTGGCATCTCTACGAGGGGAAAGAGAATCCAACGGACCTTTTGACAACCAGCAGGATGGCACGACGGATTGGAACCCATAAATGCTTGAGTTTGCCCTTTGTGGCATTTGCTGAGTAATAGGGCAACAGAAGGGAGAGGGCTGGACTGGGAAGACAAAGTGAAAGCTTTTATAGTCTTACAGTGCTTAAAAAAAAAAGTTCTGAGAAAGAAGAGTCCACAAGGAACATATGACAGGTTTCATTCTGCTGCTGACATTTGAAACTACAGGGCACCGAGTCTAAAAAAGTGGCAACTTGGGGCGCCTGGGTGGCGCAGTCAGTTAAGCATCTGCCTTCAACTCAGGCTCCCAGGCTCCTGGGATCAAACACTACATTGGGCTCCCTGCTCTGTGGGGAGCCTGCTTCTCCCTCTCCTTCTGCCTGTCACTCCTCCTGCTCATGCCCTCTCAAATAAATAAATAAAATCTTTAAAAAAAAATAAAGTGGCAACCCAGCGCTAACTCAGCTGAACACCTGTTTAGATTGGAGTGATCAGTCCTTACTGTATCCAACAGGGAAGGGGCAAGTCCTCTCTGGAGAATAAAAACGTTGACTTTAGCCTGTTTTGGTGTTTTTTTAAAAAGATTTATTTATTTATTTATTTGACACAGAGAGAAAGATCACAAGCAGGCAGAGAGAGAGGGAAGCAGCCTCCCTGCTGAGCAGAAAGCCCAATGCGGGCCTCAATCCCAGGACCCTGAGATCATGACCTGAGCCAAAGGCAGAGGCTTAACCCACTGAGCCACCCAGGCACTCTGACTTTAGTCTTTATGTTTCTTTTATATAGAATTTCTGGCATACAATAAAAGAAAATTATGGGACATGCAAGGAGTCAGAAAAATGTGACCGATCATCAAGAAAAAAAACAAAAACAATTAAGTAGATCTACAGATGATCCAAATGTAGGAGTAAGCAGAGAACTTTAAAACAACTCTTATAAATATTTATAAAAACCGAGGAAAAGAAGAAAACGTGAAAAAGGTAGATTTTTCAATAAACAATTGGAATTTACAAGAAAGAATAACAAATACATAGAAAAATAGATAGTAAAACAATTGAAAAATATATACTACTAGATACTAACCAAAATAAAGCAGAGATAGCTAGTTTGGAATTGCAGAAAACAGATTTTAAGGCAAAAAGCATTAGCAATAAGGCTGTCACTGTATGACAGAAAAAAAAAAAAAAAAGAGTTCAATCTACCAGGAAGGCATAATTCTAAACTTTATTCGCCTAACAAGATAGCCTCCAAATATATAAAGCAAAAACTGATAAAACGGGGGAATTTGAAAACCATCATTATGGTGAGAGATTTCAAAAATACTTCTCTCAATTATTGACAGGTCAGGCAAACCAACATTAGTAAAGACAGGGGAGATTTGAACAATTAATGAGCTTAATGTGCATATATAGAAAATAACAATTGGAAAATAAACATTCTTCTTAAGCACATATGGTACATTTTAAAAAACAGAGAGGGAGGCAAATCATAAGAGACTCAATCATAGGAAATAAACTGAGGGTTGATGGGGTAAGTGGGTGATGGGCATGAAGGAAGGCATGGGAAGTAATGAGCACTGGGTGTTGTATGCAACTGATGAATCACTAAATTCTACCTCTGAAACTAATCTACAGTATAGGTTAATTAAATTGAATTTAAGTAAAAAACTTTATTAAAAATTGGCCACACCTAGACATAAAATACATCTCAAAAACTTTCTAAGAATTGGTAAAAGCAGGGCGCCTGGGTGGCTCAGTGGGTTAAAGCCTCTGCCTTTGGCTCAGGTCGTGATCTCAGGGTCCTGGGATCGAGTACCGCATCGGGCTCTCTGCTCAGCAGGGAGCCTGCTTCTCCCTCTCTCTCTCTCTGCCTGCCTCTCTGCCTACTTGTGATCTCTGTCTGTCAAATAAATAAATAAAATCTTAAAAAAAAAAAGAATTGGTAAAAGTAAAGGGTTTACATTTGTATTAGTTTCCTATGGCTGCTGTAACATTACCATAAACGCAGTGGCTTAAAACAAGATCACTGAAGTTCTGAAGGCCAGAAGTCCAAAATCAAGGTGTCAGCTGGGTCCTCAACCCTCCAGAACCTCTGGGGAATAATCCAGTGCTGGCCTCTAACAGTGCCCAGTAGCGAACTGCATTCCTTGACTTGTGGCTGCGACCCTCCAATCTCTGCCTCCAAGGTCCCACTGCTTTCTCCTTTTCTGTGTGTAATCGTCCTCTTATTAAGGATATTGTGATTCCACTTAGGGCTCACTTAGATAATTTCATCTCAAGATCTTCTAACTTAATTACACCTGCAAAGACCTTTTTCCACATAAGGTAGTGTTCACAGGATCCAGGGATTTGGATCTGGTATCTTTGGGGGCCACTATTAGGCTACTACAACATTTTTTTATATATTTACTTTATGCCAGGCTAGATCCCGAGTACTTTAAAAATATAAATTTTTGCTCACCGACAGTCTACAAGCCAGGTGCTGTTATTCTCATTTTCCAGAAGGCAAAACTGAGGTAGAGAAATGTTATAACTTGCCCAAGCTGGGCCATACCCACATGTTCTCCAACCACAGTGTAATTATTTAGAAATCAGTAACAAAGGATTTCACTTTTTATTCCAAATAAATTCAGATTTATAAGAATTCTACAATGCAGCACACAAAGTTCTCATATACCAACTTTCACCTAGATTCTTCCAATGTTAATATTTTAACACGTTTGCTTTATCTTTTTCTGAACCTTTTGAGATTAAGTTGCATAGATAATGACCCATTATCAAAATATCCCTAAATGTGTATTTCCTAAAATTCATGAGCTTTTTCTTGAATAACCACAGTACAATGATCAAACTCAGGAAATTAACATTGATACGATGTCATTATCTAACCTACAGACCTTACTCAAATCTTACCCATTGTCTCAAAAATCTCATTTTAAATCAAGATTCAATCTGAGATCACGTAACATTTACTTGTCACATTTCTTTAATTTTCTTTAATCTGAAACTTTTGACAAATTTAAGTTGGTTATTTTGTAGGATATCTTTCAATTTAGATTTTTCTGATATTTCTTTTTGATTAGTTTCAGGTTATTGCTTCCTGGTCTTTTGGCAAAGATCAAGTGTGATTAGGTTCAGATTATACATTTTTGGCAGGAATACCACATAATTGATGTTGTATCTTCACTCCACGATAACACAATGTACAAAATATAAAATTGCCTCATTAATGGTGATACCAACACAAGCATTTTAAAAAGGAAATAGCATTTATAAAAATTTGAATTTGTGCTTTTAAAAATATTTCTAAATGGGTCAGAGGTCAAAGTCACAAATTTTTAAATATTAGCACTGAAAAAGAATGTGTGTATGCACGTTTATGTACACGTGACACACACACACACACTCCTGAATTGTGGAATGTAATGAAAGATAATTAAACTTAAAGCAATAAATGTTTATGTCAGAATAGAAAAAATGTTAAACATGGATGAAATGTTCAGTTTGTGAAATAAGAAAAATAACAGAATAAACTGCCAGAAATCAGGAGAACATACAGTGAGAAGGGCCAAGAGGCTTGATAAAGCCAAAAGTTCTTTTGTTTTTTTTTTAACTTAAGGATTTTCTTTCTTTATTTGACAGAGAGAGAGAGAGAGAGAGAGATCACAAGTAGGCAGAGAGGCAGGAAGAGAGATGGGGGGAAACAGGCTCCCTGCTGAGCAGAGGCCTGATGGGGGGCTTGATCTCAGGATCCTGAGATTCTGACCTGAGCCAAAAGCAGAGGCTTAACCCACTGAGCCACCCAGGCGCCCCCAAAAGTTGCTTCTTTAAAAACTAATAAAGGAGCTAAATTTCTAGCAAAATGGTCAAGGGAAACAAAGTGAGAAAACACAAGGAATATTGGGAAAGGAAAAAGAAGGCTTAAAAAAAATCAAAGATTCCTCAAGTCACATTATGCTAATAATACACATTATGCTGGGAAAAAATATGAGTCAGTGCTTAGAATTTTTTTCACAATTGACTCAAGAAAAAATTGAAGGCTTGAGTAGTCTTATTACCATTAAACAATATCACCAGGAGTTAAAAATCTTCCCACAGATAAATACTAAGGCCAGATGGTTTTATAAACTTCAAGGAAAAAGACTGCTCCAATCTTTTAGTCTTCCAAGGCATAGTAAAATAAGCAACAATTCCCAGCTCATTTAATGAAGTTATAATATTGATATGAAAGCCAGACAAATAGGAAAAACACTGCAAACCAATGTCCTAAATATAGATGCAAAAATTCCGAACAAAATACCAGCAAATTGAATTCAGCAGTACAAAGATAGTGAATTATGACCAAGAATGTAAGGTGATTTCATACTAAAAAGTCATAACTAAACTAAATAAGATCTCTGAAAATCTTTAGGAAAGACTTCACACAGTATGTACTTCAATATATATGTACTCCTAGCCATTCTTGGAATATACCAGGCTATGCACTCTCCTCGGGTTCTTTGCTCAGGCTGGTCTGCCTGATCTGCCCTTCTCCCACATAGCCGAAAGCTTCCCCAGGACCACTCAAAACCTCTCTCCACAGCCACTATGAGTATACAAGCCCCCCACTCTTACCCTACACACATTGATTCCGCATCCTCCTTATCTTGCTTCATTCCGCACCCCTCACTGCATAGCATAAAGCACTTATGCTGTTACTCTTTCTTTCTTCTTTTTTAACCTGTCTCCCTCCTTTGCTTGCCTCACCTCCCCCCAGCTCAAATGTAAGCTCTACGGAGGCAGAAATCTTTGGTCCCTTTTTCACTGTAGTTTCTTCTTCTTTTTATTTTTTTTTTACAATCTTTTTTTTAAAAAAGATTTTATTTATTTATTTGACAGACAGAGATCACAGGTAGGCAGAGAGGTAGGCACAGAGAGAGGGGAAGCAGGCTCCCTGCTGAGCAGAAAGCCCGATGTGGGGCTTGATCCCAGGACCCTGGGATCACGACCTGAGCCGATGGCAGAGGCTTTAATCTGCTGAGCCACCCAGGCGCCCCTGTAGTTTCTTCTTCTTTCCCAGAGGAGTAAACAGCATGTGGTTAGCACTCAATAAATGTACACAATGCTATGTCTAGAAACTTTTGTAGTAAGGAAGACAAGTTTGCCTTGTATCTTTTTAGGATTATCATTTGTAGTACCCATTTCGCTGGCTTTTCAGACACAGGTAAATTGAGAGTTTGCAAAGTTGTAATATGCAATCATCATGTTAACATGGTTTCATTTAATATGTTTGTGTTCATGTTGGACATAATGTTTCATTTCTAGATATCTCTACATAAACCTCTACAGAAAGAATTACATTCCAAGAGGGAATTTAAATTCTGCCCACATGTACAGTTTTCATCATGAGGTGAGTATCAAAGCACAAAGTACGAGTCCTTAAACATTTTTTTAATTGGATTAGTTTCCAACATATTCAATAAAGAGCTCTGACAATTTCCTTTGACACTAACTACAGATCAAAGTGCAGCAGAATCCAGGACCATCTAAATCTTGGAAAACTTGGTATCAATAGAGTTTAAAAAATTAGAGTACGACTTAAGTTTATTTCATTCTCATAAGATATCACAATAAATCTCTTCTACACGGCCTCAGCACCATTCATCTGGAGTCATCACTGATGTTCACCCCATATGAAGTTCAGTTCTGTCATATTTCAATGCAATAAATGATCCAATGAGAGGAAGTCATCTATTTAGGGCAGGACCACATTTGAGGAAATTGAGAACAGTCATAACATCTGTATTTACTCCAGTGCATGGGGGACTGGCACAAAGACAAATCAGAATGGCAATGTCATTACGTGTGCAAGACAATCCCTCTCGTTCCCCCCCCCCCCCATCCCCCCCCCAGAAACCATAAAAAACAAGAAATTAAAATCTGGGGACGCCTGGGTGGCTCAGTTGGTTAAGCAGCTGCCTTTGGCTCAGGTCATGATCCCAGCATCCTGGGATCGAGTCCCACATCGGGCTCCTTGCTTGGCAGGGAGCCTGCTTCTCCCTCTGCCTCTGCCTGCCACTCTGTCTGCCTGTGCTCCCTCTCTCTTTCTCTCTCTCTCTCACAAATAAAATAAATAAAATCTTAAAAAAAAAAAGAAATTAAAATCTGGCTCACTGTGTTGTGAAATGAGCTGATTCTACATGAACCAGTCTCTCTTTTACTCTACTCTCTTGGGTTCCAACCTTATCCAGCACACATAGGACTATAACATCAAGTTGATACAAAGTTAAGTCTAAAAACTGCTCCACTGTTTCGAAAGTTTGGAGTGCGATGGGTTCTCTTTCAGTGAATTTTTTCCCATGCCTAGAAACAGAGTTTCATTCCATTATCTTCAGTCGTGAGTGTCAAATACAAGAGGACACATGTCAAGTTGAAGTAGTAAAAGCGAAAGCTCAGAAGTTTGGAGATTGCCACAAGATTTGGTCAGAACGCAACTGTTTTCTAACTTGCGTGGAAGGGATCACATTTTGTATGCTTGTACATCGATCCCGCCCCACACTACCAACTCCTCTGAAAACTACCACCCACAATAATCACCGAGCCAATGTGTGAAAGCAAACAAAGTATCGCTCAGGTCACTGTGGTTTCACCATTTCAACAACAAAATGAGAAAGAAAAAGGCAATGCGTTTTTCATAAAACTAAGTTTATTTTCATTTCACAATCATACTTCAAAAGTCAGTTTAAATGATCCTGAGATAATGTTCTTACTTTTTGGGTGCTAAGATGTCTTTTCTCCTGTGTAATGATGCTGAGAGCAGACAGTACTTTGGATCTTCCTAGTTTTGTTTCACATCCTTAGCTAGCAAAACCAAAGGCTAGAAACACCTCGACACGGCAGTTACTTTTTCCTTTTAAACAAATCTCCTGGTGCTTAAAACTCAGAGCTTAGGAACCACAGCCTTGATAAAGACCTACCTTCTGTGTCACATGTTTCACAATATCGAATTATCTCTTGGTGGTTTCCCTCAAGTTATGGAGCAGGATAAAAGTAAGTCTCAATTTATAGTAAGCCAGTATAAAAACAGCCTTAATTTCAAGCACCAAAGAAATACATTTTCCGTCATCACTGTGGTTATATTATCTTTTATTAAAACTAGTCAGACTGCTATCTACAGGGTATCCATTTCAAAGTCTAAGGTCACTTCTCTGTTATCATTACCGTTTTAGGAATAGCTTGCGGTCACACATGGGAACAGGACTGGTGCAGTGCAGAGACAAAGAAGGCTGGGGTCCAAGCAGGCCACTCTCCTGGGTCAGGGTTTTAACGGCACGATAGGTGGCTGCTCATCTCAATGTATTTTTTGGCTCATTTACCTTTATAAATCATACCTTTCAGAAACCATAGCTTTCAGCATTTACACGCATTTAAACTGAGAAGAAATATGTATTAGAGGAAAGCATTTATTAGTGGGCTTCATGTGTCTAAAGGAACTCCATGTTTCCTATATTATTTTTATGTCATTAGCTACCTTTGAGAACAAAAAGTTCCACAGAAATGTACACATTGGGACATACTTTTAGAAAACCTCATAGCGGTGCTTATTATAGTGTGTCCTCCTGTAAGTGAATCAATTAATCTCCACTCCCACCAAGTGTTTAAAAAAAAAAAATAGAGCTCGCCATTACTTTTTAAAGTATAATTCAGAGAAAATACAAGAACCATCACCATCCAGGCCAGAGGAAACCACTGAAGCGTTACGTCTGGCTCTGTCATTCTGTGATTTGCCAAAATCATGTTCCTTCCCATGACACTGTTCTTGCTACTATTATTAGTTCTATGTCCATTTGATAGGAGCATTTACACTAAAATTTCAAAATAACTCCTGGCATTATTCAAAATGTGTGTTCAGAACTCCTGAACACAACTTCTGCTTTCGTCCCAATTATGACAACATTTAGCCTTATTAGTAACTGATCGAATGACAACCGCAGACCTTGGAGTTGGGGGGGGGGGTGCCTTGCCGTAAACACGCGTAGGCCGGCGCACTGGGCCAAGCTACTCAGCGAGTTACCAGTGCTTAGTTCTTCTTGGCTTTCTTCATATAGCGAGCCCGCGTGGACTTGCCAAAACTCATGGTCATCTTAAAATACAGCCAGCTAGGCATGACTGAAAGTACCGAGTCCTAGGGAGAGAAATGGGGAGATATGTCATGACAGCCTACAATTTGGGCTAACTGAGGCATCCGATCTTAAGTTTTACTCTATTGTTTTGTTAAATTTTAAAGTTCTTGGGTGTTTAAAATAAAACATAGATGCCTCATTAGCAAGTCTAGACAATATATAGATGCTAACACACCGCATGCTATTTTGTGACCTAGCAGGAAAGAAAACTCCAAACCAAAGGGCTGGTTGGAGACTTGCAAGGCTACATACCATAAGAGAATGGACCGGGTATCCAGTGGTTCGGGACTGCAAGCCCACCGTTTTCAGCGCAGACTTCACATATGTCTCCGCAGATGGTTTATCCAGAGTTGGCTTTCGGATTTTCGACAGCTTTGTAGCCACGTAGTATGGCAGAACACTCTAGAAGGGCAACACCCCATCACCACCACCACAAGAACAAAAACAAAATACATGCTCTTGATTAGTTAGACCACAAACTAAGAAATCGCTTGATTGCTCTTAGTGGCAGAAACATGGAAACATTTTGGTGAGATCTAAAGTCAGCTTGAGAGAGTACATGATGGCACAAAATCAACTGTAATAAGGCAATCTATCAATGAAATAATTTGAGACTGAGAAAGTATTAAAAATAAGCAGAAATAGACCTTTTTGTACCTTTTAAAAAGAAGGCACTTAAACAAACCTGGAGAGCAGTGGTCCAGGAAAGGACACTCTTTCTACTCTTGACTAAACTGAATATTGTTACAAATCACCACGAAGACTTTTGACATTTTATCCTCCCAAAGAGATAATGCTCATTTTCTTCCTACTTTGTGATTCATTAAGATAGTTCTACCAGCTTTGGTGCCTCTAAAAAAAAAGCATTTCCCCTTCTCAGAATTTAGCTACTACTCTTCTTTTCCTTGTTTCTTACCACTGTGTCTGAGTTTGATAAACTTTGCTGCTGATAGGATAGGATCTTCCCCCAACACACCTTTTTTTTTTTTTTCTTTCTTCTTTGTGGGGGGAGACCCTAAAACCACATGGAAACAGCTTGGGTAACTGAGAGACCCTTGAGGGGAGCAGGGTGGGAGAATAGATTTGAACACAACCTGTCAGAAGGACTTAACTAGCATCAAGTTCTTTATTGTTCAGGCTTGACACATTTGGATCGGATTCAACACTGAACACGAGGAAGACCCTACTACAACAGGTCCTGAGTCATGACACAAGAGGTTCCTTCTGCAGTTTGAAATAAGTTGGGCTAGGTTGTTCATCAGAGAGTGAATGTATTCTGTTTCCTGCATGTGCATGAGAGGAAAGGGTACTGAAGACAGTGATGTTTCCGTTAAAGAAGAGGATCTAGTACCTGGTGGTCAAAATAAAAAACTTCGCTAGAGGTAGAAATAAAATTGATATATGTTCCAGACTAGGTGTTTCCTTCCTGCTGAGAGCTGGAAGGAGTGTTCCCATGTCTCTTTGGGGTTTTTGCTTTTTGGTTTCTGAATTTTTCCCACTCCAAGTATGAGTCAAGGAATATAATCCACCCTCCTTAACATGGGAGCTGAAAGTCCAGCCCGCCTGGACTTTCAAGGGTCCAAGGGCCCAAGGGCCTAAACACGGTCTTTCTCCATCTTTCTATTATGTGCTGGCAGCCACAAACCCACACTAAGTTAATTAATGTCCCCCAAGTACCTCAATACCTGGGCCACCCCTGATTAGGTGACTCTTGGTTTTTGAGAATTTACCCCTATCCATGCAACCCCCCACTTACTGAGCAAAAATACTTTGTCAAAAAGGTCTTTAATTTTAAAGCCATGTGGCCAGGATACAGCATGAAATGAAGAGTTCACTGAGACTCTAACAATGGGTGAGGAAAGACAACTGTTTGCCAAGCTGTGTGGCAAACAAAGCAAGAGAAAGCGTATGCATATGCACCATCTCGAATAATGAAGGAACACAAGCAAGCCGTGTCACATCTCTGTCTTGGGTTTCCTGGTTATTAAAAAAGTGAAGATTTAAAAACCCATTTCCATCTATGGATCATGAGCCTACTGAGGGTTCTATAAAGTTCTGAGTGTCTCAGGATGAAGGTGGTCTGATAATTATACCTTCCAATTACATCTTGATATTATCACCCTCTCTCTCTCTGTAGATACATGGCATAAGTTGGACTATTAGCATCTTGCAGAAGAATTAAGTGGCACTGCCTGGATGAACCACTTGATGGTGCCACAAGTTCACTCACCATTCAGCTAAACCATCCAGGAAGCCGAGGGAACCTCCTAGCTACGGAAGTGGAGGCAAGAGACACATGCCTAGGAATCCCAAGTCGAGCTATGTTTTTCCAATGAAGAAACATAAATTCTGTTCTGGAAAGGTTAGTTATTTCCGCCAATGGCTTAAAATCAAGGCAGTTAATGCGGTCTAGCAGAAGATGCGGAGGATTCGAAGATGAAATACTTTAGAGCGAAGTCTTAAATAAAGTGGAGGACTTTGCCAGGTAAACAAACAAAGGAAGAATGTTTTGGGTAATGAGAACAGTGGGAACAAAGAAAAGGAGAGAGAGCATGAGGTCTTCGGGAAGTGGCAGGAGGAAAGCTAAATGGAACAGAAAACTAGACCCAATCACTGGACAGTAGTGATTTCTCGAGTACCAGCTCTATGCGGACAAGGTCTTATTCACCATCATATGGCCAGTGCTCAGAGCAGCCCCTAGCACACAGGAGGGACGCACAGATCTGTTGTGTGACTTGGTAACAGAAGTCCTCGGTGTGCACGGCACTGAAGAATTGCATTGGGGCCCCCTTCCATGGCTGCGGTCCGGAAAATTAATGACACCAGGAAGTTGACAATATAATATGGTGTAAAATTTTAGATATTCTGAAGCTTAAGCAAGATCACCTATCTAGGGTGCCTGGGTGGCTCAGTGGGTTAATGTCTCTGCCTTCCGCTCAGGTCATAATCTCAGGGTCCTGGGATCGAGCCCCACATCGGGCTCTCTGCTCAGCGGGGAGCCTGCTTCTTCCTCTCTCTCTGCCTGCCTCTCTGCCTACCTGTGATCTCTGTCTGTCAAATAAATAAATAAAATCTTTAAAAAAAAGAAATTAAAAAAAAAAGATCACCTATCTAAACTAAGACAAACTTACAGGTCTAGCTACTTGCCAAGAATTTTAAAAGGAGGATTTTAAGGTATGTGTCAAAGTAAAGAAATGTACCCCAAAGTGTCATCTAGGTACATCTTTAAAGAAGTCACCAAAACCACAATAAACAATAACAACAATAACTAAATCAATCCATTGTCCTCCCTACTCATGGAAACATTACAGTGAACAGGTTGGGAACATATTCACCCTTCTACAGGAAGTATTTTGGGCAGAACAAATTTTACAAGTTGCTTAAGCTCAAAACTTTGCCATTATAAAGATTCCCGCCTGGGAACAACCTGGACCTTCGCAACCAGAGGTGTAGACAAGTGCCCTGGTCTTCCAATTTGGAATCCCAATGTGAAAATAATTAGGCCAGAAAGCAAAGCTGTTGTTTTGCCCTTATTCAGCCCATTTTTTAAATTTTATTTTTTAAAAAATATTTTATTTATTTGAGAGAGAGTGAGCATAGAGGCAGAGGGAGCTGCAGGCTCCCTGCCAAGCAGGGAGCCTGATTGGCAGTTGTGGGGAGGTGGGGGGTTTGCGGCGGGAGCCTTGATCCCAGGACCCTGGGATCACTACGTGAGCTGCAGGCAGACATCTAACCGACTGAGTCACTGCGTCACACTGGGCGCACCCCAGTGTGTTTTTTAAACAACAAATCCCTGGAAACAACATGTATCTTTTTTCCTCCCCTACTGGAGTAGCTTGCTTAGGTAATCTGGTCCTTACAAAACAATTTAGGGGCCTGACTCAGAGTAGGAAGGCTACTTAACGTAGCATCACGGTATACTGGAAAGATGGACACCACGGGGCGCCTGGGTGGCTCAGGTGGCTCAGTGGGTTAAAAGCCTCTGCCTTCGGCTCAGGTCATGATCCCAGAGTCCTGGGATCGAGCCCCACATCGGGCTCTCTGCTCAGCCAGGAGCCTGCTTCCTCCTCTCTCTCTGCCTGCCTCTCTGCCTACTTGTGATCTCTGTCTATCAAATGAATAAATAAAATCTTAAAAAAAAAAAAAAAAGAAAGAAAGATGGACACCAAATACTGTGTGGCAGGCATTCAAGAATCAGATACTGAACGTTGCAACTTCAGGTGGTAGAGCGTCTCTCATGTGGTCACCTGCACTAAACATGCCTTCTTGAATTTAAAAATGACCAGAACAACTCACAACCGGGCTTTGGAAAACATGGATCCAAAGGACACCAGACTCCAGGCCATTTGCACAATAGAGAATTCTGGACACGATGTCTGATCTGCCTTTTGTGAGCATCACGTTCACCAGTGTGACCGGCACACATTCTTAAGGCAGAGACTGTGGCTCTGCCGAAGCATCATTGAGAGAAACTTTTCTCCTTGTGTGTGTCTATTCATCTTCCATCTCAGGATCTGAGATCCTCCAGAAGACCCGTAACTATGTACACAGAACGTAGTTTGGAAAGCTGGTGTTCCTTTAGTTGCAGGCCATCAGATGAGCATTTCCACAAAAGGGCTCTTGCTTATCTCATCACTCTGATGGGGCAGAGATCCCTGATTTAATGACATTGAGCAAAGGCCCCACAGTAACATTACATATAAACCTTAACACCTAAGCCCCAAACGAAGGAGTTAAAATGTACTACGTTCTGTACAAAGAAAGTCCTTGATAAAAACTGGCTGGGTGGTAATCTCACAAATGACCTACCTCCAAATACATGGAATTTATCTGTTAACATTCACATAACAGAAGGAAAAACTGTGTAAAGCATGAAAAAACATTTACTTAACAACAAAAGTTTCCTGAGCACCTACCAGGACATTGTTGTCAGCAGTGGACTACATTTGTGAGCAAAAGCAAAGTCCCTAATCTTCTATGGCTTCTATCTGGTGCGGGGGTGGGGCACAAAGAATATAAACAAGTAGTAAAAAATGATACTACATTGGGAGGTGATGATAAAAAGGAAAAAAGAAAAATAAACCCGAGTAAGGACAGAGGTGACAGATGCTGTTCCCGCAGGTGACCAAGAAAGGCCTCTCTGATGTGGTGACATATAAGCAAAGAGCTAGCAAAAAGTCTATCTTGGTAAAGATCCTTTTCAACCAAAAGAACAGGAAGTGCAAAGGTCCTGAGGCAGACATGTGTTTGAAATGTTTGAGGAACTGCATGGAGGCCATAAAAATAGCAGGGGATGAGAAAATGTGGAATGTTTGAAATCAGAACATAGTAGGTCATAAGAGCTCATGATTTTACTCTGAAAGAAATTAAAGGGCACAGGAGAATTTTTGAGAAAAAAAAGTGATGTGACCTGGATTTAGCTTTAAAGAGATCACTCCGACTGTTGGGAGCAGACTGTGGGCTATAGGCAAGGATGGGAGGAGGGGAGGCTGGGTAGGAAGGTACTGAAAAATATTCAGAGCATACGATCACGATGGCTTAAATTAGTGGTAGCAGTGGTGGTCCCAGGAAGTGGTCAGACAGCAGATATGTTTAAAGAATACTGAAGTCAAAAGGATTTCCCAATGCACTGAATTTGGGGTATGAGAGAAAGAGGTAGTAGGGTTATGAGGTGGGGAAATGTCAGTTTTGAAATCAGGTGGACTTGACTACTTACTAGTTGTCTGATCTTGACCACAACACTGAACTTTAGTTTTTTACTCTGCAATTGGGGAATATAGCATCCTTCTTATTGTACTATTATGAGATTAAATAAAATATTGTCAGTGAAAGTGTGTGGGGTTTGAACTCTGGTATTTTCTAAGGTTTATAATATTTATATTTTCCAGAATAAGTTTAGAAAGAAAAACTTGGCTGAATTTTTATAACTTGTAAAAAGTGGAAGAACACCGTATTTATAGAGGGACTCCTGAGGTAACCACCTGTTAGTTCTTTCTGGACTTACTTTGACACCTTATAATTATTACCTCTTAAGGTTTTAGTTCTTGTGATGCACCACTGTTGTAAAGAGCCAAGCAAAGTGGATGTTATCAATGAGAAACATGGAGATTCACGTGGCTGGAAGGGATCAGAGTCCAATGACCTCCAACGGGACTAAAGTTACTATTCTTAAGCCATTTCTCAAAGTTGGTACAGTTATGGTGCAGATACAATTATTTCCTGGGAGAATTATATTGCTTTATAGTTCTACTTAGATTCCATCTGCACTAGCAAAGAAAAGACACAGTCCATTGCCTTCTTTTATTGGTTTTGGTAATTAACAAGAAGAATGGATGAAGAATTTGGTTTTCAATCCTGATAGCCACTTCTCAGTATTTAGCTTCCTAGGTCTTTGAAGCCCCAAAGATCTCCATGATTATTCGAAGCTATAAAATATTTAACAAAATATAAAAGAGGACTATCTTCTTTCATTTAAAAAAATTGAATTTTGTTTTTCCCTCATCTCAGTGTGTCCTATTTATTTTCTAAATTTATTCTGATTAAAAACTACATTTAGATGAATTAACAAAACCACCAACTCTCATCACCCAAGAGGACCAAAGCACCGGAAGGTGGTAACTTAAGAGAAGGGGGCCCAGTGAAATGTCCCCATTACATACAGTAAGTTCACATTTAATGTAGTATTCTTCTGCAATCTCATGCTAAAAATGAGAAAACCCATTTCATTTTCAGGCAAGGTGAAACTACAACCACCTTCTCTGGGTTTCCTGTGTCCTCGTCTGTCCTCTGGTAAAGAGTCAGACAAACTAAACCCCAAGGGATGGTTTCTGTTAGCAAATGATCTCCTTATTGATAGCATTTCCAGAGACTTGGTTTCCCAGCTCCAAGGAAGAAAACTGTATGGTGCAGAGAAACAGCCCCATGAGAAACAGAAAGAACAGAGACTTCGGAGTTATTCAAACTCAGGTTACAAATCCAGAGATGGGCAGATTCCCCACACTTCCCCACGTTCGTGAACATGTCACCCTCCTCTAACTTCTCCATAGAGCTATCACTGTATACCGTCATGAATGAGAATTCATGTATCTGTTTACTTGTTTATCGTCTGTCTCCCAACTAAACGTAAGTTCCTGCCACACCCATCTCTCTCTTTTTGCCACTGTATCCCCAGGTACAGACTACCAGGTGCCCTCTAAATATGTCTGCATCAAAGAAATGCAGCTCACAATAATATACCTCTAGTTTTGGACTTACTATCTTTCTAATGTGTTTAAATACCTGTCTTTTCTTTCTTTGTGTGCCTTGAGGACAAGGATGGTGTCTTATTCACTTCGTTACCTCCCTGCCTGCCCAAGGGCCTGGCAAGCAGCAGGCATTCGTGGTCTGACACACTGGACGGACCTTACGCAAGTGACACAACTCCTATTGCTTGTTTCCTAGCTGTAAAATGGAACTAGGTTGAGGTCTATCTCAAGGAACATAACAAAATAGTGGAAAACATGGCGCATATTGTACATATTCAATAAATGTAAGTTTCCTCTCTTCTTCACACTTGGATATCAATTCCGTTTCTGGCGTTCTTACATCTGTCCCATCATTTGTCCCCACTTGCCAAAAGGGGAGACTAGGGCTCAAAGTAAGGAAGTGGCTTTCTGTAGGTCAGATGACCACCGACTGGTGATATCAGAAGTAAAACCTTGGTTTGCTGACACCAAGCCCAGTGTCCCTTCTTCATTGACCCCAAGCATACCAGTGATAAATGTGGTCTGCATAAAACCATGGTCTGGATTGAGGAAGCCATGACTTCTTGCATGGAATTGACCAACTACCCATTCATGAGCAGGGCTTCATGAATTCTTTAGCATCAAAAACCTCTTCCTAAGGCAGGTTGGTGAGGAATCAACACAGGATGCTAAACCTAGGGAACACTAAACTGACAGGGAGGCAGGATATTTGCCTGGTCTCAAAGTGCCTTCCCACAGACTGCTTAGCAGTGCAAGGGGAAAAGACAGTAACCCTACGGCAGAGAAACTGGGGAGCACCTTGAGTGAAGCAACCAAATCAACATCAGCAACGAAGGGCGGAGGGCTATTGTGTGTTTCCAGATACGACGCCCCGAGAAAGATATAAAACCACGCCTGCCATTTTGGCCAGGAAAGCGTAATGTGACATCAATATGAGGAAGCATCAGATAAATCCCAAATAAGCAGCATTCAATCAAAAGGAACAGGACGCGTACTCTGCTCTTTAAAATGTCAATGTCATAAAAACAATAAAAAGCTGTGGATTTATTCCAGATTAAAGTAAACTAAAGGGACGGGACAACTATGGAGTACCCAATCCTAGGCTGAATTCTTAAATGGAGGATAAAAAATGCCATAAGGAATATTATGGAGTCAAAAACTAGAATAGAGATGGTAAATTAGATAAAAATATGATGTCAATGTTAACTCTGAAGCTGATAACTGTGTTGTGGTTATATAAGAGAACATCCTTATTCTTTGGCAGTACACACCAAAGTATTTAGAGGTAAAGAACCATGACATATGCAACTTACCTTTCAGTAATAAAGCAAATGGAGTAAGTTACGTAACATTAAGTGAATCTGGGTAGAGGGGTCTAGAATGTTCTTTGTATTCTTCTTATTCTTACAGCTTTTCTGTAGATTTGAAATTATTTCCAAATAAGACATTTTTAAAAAACAAGGCGGCTTGTGAAGGTTTCACAGAATAAGAGTTCAAGAAGTATGATTGAAGAAGTTGGCTTAGTCTTAGCTCCTTCTTATACTTTTTCAGCATTCATGGCTAGTTGGTACCTCGCATACAGAAGGAGCCAGACCGTGGCCACCGACTAGCCAGTCAGATCATTTACGATTTTGCCCTTTGAAAGTGTTAAGCATAATTCTAACTGGGCTTTAATTATAAGGCAGTAATGAGAACAGAGAGTCCTCACCAACATACCAAAAGCACACTTTTGATAAGGCTTACTCAAGAAAGAACTTCTTACTCTCAATTCAAACATAATGGACAGAATTTATCAGGTCCAAAATTCTGTCCACACCTTTTTTTATTTGCTTTCTCCACTGTTCATCTGCATATCCACAAATGCTTATTTCATGGCAAATCTGAATCCATGAAGGAAATTTTAAATACTCTCACAAAATTATAGGAAAGAAGTTGAGGGAAAGATGGAAAGGGAAAAGCGAAGGAAAAATATAAAGAAGGAATTAATATAAAACAACCTAAATTCAAAAAAACATACTCTCTTTCTCTCCCCAAAGAGCAATCTGATACACATTCACATGGAGGGAGACCTAAAAGTGTTAGCTTTCCTTCCAAGGATTAGAAGAAACTGAAATGTGGCAACATAGCATTAGCCTGGAAGCCCTCTAGATACAGAGGTTGAAAATTCAAGACCGGAGGCCTATGGGAACAAGAGAAGAAGCTCAAAGGGCCTTTATTTATTTATTTATTTATTTATTTATTTATTTTTAAAAAAGATTTTATTTATTTATTTGTTAGAAAGACAGAGAGAGAACGCGAGCACAGGCAGACAGAGTGGTAGGCAGAGGCAGAGGGAGAAGCAGGCTCCCTGCCGAGCAAGGAGCCCGATGTGGGACTTGATCCCAGGACGCTGGGATCATGACCTGAGCCCAAGGCAGCCGCTTAACCAACTGAGCCACCCAGGCGTCCCTCAAAGGGCCTTTAAAATGAATGTCTGTGTACCGCAAAGCACGGCCATGCATAACTAGAGTCTTCCCTGATACCAAGCAAAAGGCAGGTCCCTAGTGTGCCCCAAATTACATGTGCCACTAGCAATACAGAGACAAACAAGATTAAAAAAAAAAAAAATCCAGATCTCAAGGATATATTGAAGTGGAGGAAGGCAGGGGAGCCAGAGAGAATCAGGATGAGATCCATAAGCAGAAAGAGGACAGCAGAAGGAAAGGCATATCATGTGACTGAGATTCGGTTTCCCAGGGCAGGTGAGGTGTGGCCTGAGCCTTGAAAGATGGACAGTGGTCACAGGCTCCAGTGTGAACGGGGTGGGGAGACGGGTAGTGGGGAGAAGAGGAGAAAAGCGTGCCAGCCGAGGAGCCAGTCTGCCGAGAGCAGAGTATGTGTTGGACACCACAGGCCCACTCTGGCCGGACGCAGGGAGGGATGATGAGTGGTAAGAGAGGCGATGGCCTTGTGGAATCAGAATTCAATCTCAAACCCCGCAGGCAGCCGCTGGAGGACTATGCAGGAGAGCAACATTACCTGACTTGGATTCTAGCAAGACCACCCGGGAAACAGTATATGGGGTAGAGTGAAAAAAGAAATTGCCAATAAATAACTCCTGGTCCAAAAAACAGGCAGACATAAACCACCACCAAAGAAAAACCAATAATTTTTAACTCTGAGCTTTATTTGGACCAGCTATTTCCGTCCCTTTGGTCAGAACTAGTATGACATTCTATTCTACTTCAGCATTCTGGTACGTTCACACAGAAACGACAGCTGTACTTTCCTTCACAAACATGTGAGCTTTTATTTCCTTTTTGCCAAATTCACGCTACATATAAACCTCAAATGAATGCATTCTGAAGGAAGACAATGATCAATGAAATTACATAATTGAGAATTCATTATTGGGGAAAAACAAGTTTATCAAAGTTACACATTTCAAAAAACAACCTGTTACTGTTTTTGGAGTAGCTTCTAATCACGCCAGGCTAATAGGCAGAGAATATGGAGAAGAGATCTTTGAGGGAAACAAGCTGTGGGAATGAGAGGAGACGGTCTCGTCTATTGAGAGCATTTCAGAAATCGCTCGTCTGCGCTCACAGAGTGTAATACCCTCTTTTGTCATTCAGGCTCTGGCAGCTTCTGACCACGCTGCCTAAAGGTCACCTGCTGACGGATCGGTGAGAACCTACTGAGTCTCAGTAGGTGTCTAAAAATTATGAAATTAACAACTTGATTACAACAGATTCCTCAGAATGAGGAAATGGCACAACACTGTGTGGCACATGATACCCTACATTCCACGTGCGCTTTACCTGCTCCTTGTCACCAAAATACACCACCTTCCACACAGCAGACTTCAGCTACTAGCACTGAAATGACAGGGTCAGGGGAAGAAGGGGGAGTGTGGTAGTTCAGTGTAAAATTCAGGATTCTCAAAAACCTGTCTTTCTCCCCCGACGTACACTGTGTATTAACGGGAGGCTGCAAATCACAAGAATGTCAAAGGGCTATGATACTTAAGGACCGCAGGGACGAGACCTCAGGAAGCAGACTCTAAGGTGGCCCTGGAAGATGAGGAAACATTGACCTTGCTCTTCCCTTACCTACTACTCCATCTCTCTGGACTCACAGTGAGTGACTGTGGGTGACTTAGCTGTGGTCTCCACCCATAGGAGACCTAACGTCTAACGGCTTAGATGCTAGATGGAGACAACACTTCGGGCCACCTTGACTGTCCAAAGATACAAGGGAGGAAATGGAACTGAGTCCGTAACTGCCTGGGCACAGACGGCTGCAATGTGTTCAGCGCTGCCCTAAAGGCCTCAAGGTAGGAGCCCAGTGATTAAAAACAAAGGCTTTGGAGCCAAATGGCCTTGGATTTGAGGCCTGGTTCAACATGGACAAGTGGCTTAACCTCTCTAACCCTGATTTCCATAAATTTATAGAAGATGATAATCACGCCACCTTATGAAGTCATTACGAGATAAAAATGAAATAAATGGATATATATAAAGTACTTAGCACTGTGCCTGGAAAATAACCCTTCAAACATTAGCTATTACAATGACTGATCATCTGGGGCTTCAGGGCGCGAAAATCAAAATACTAGGCTCGCAATAATGAGAGCCATGATGAACAATGGGGTGTGTGGAGAAGTGGGGGCAGGTCGTGGGTGGGAGTAGGAAAGGGGTGTGCATTGCAGCTTCTCCTAAGATACTATTAAAAACGTGCCTAAGCAGGGAAACGCTGTGAGCCATTATTTTTTTGTGTTGAACAAGGAGGGCTGCTTTGAGACAGATATTCATTAAAAACCCCTACATTTGCTTCCTCTCATATTTGGTATTATACTTTCACAGCACTGTGTCTGTTAGCTACATAATAAAAGCAAGGGTCTCTACAAAGATTAAGTCAAAACAGATCAAAGGCCTAAATGTAAAAGCTAAAACCATAAAACTCTTGAAAGAAGAGGGAGAGAGCTTCACAACATTCGATTAGGCGATGATTTGCTGCATAGGACACCAAAAGCACAGGCAACGAAAGGAAAAATAGATAAACTGACTACTTTCAAATTAAAAACTTCTGTGCATCCAAGGGCACAACCCATAGAATGAAAAGGCAACCCACAGAGCAGGAGAAAATATATGCAAATCATATATCTGATAAAGGGTTAATATCCAGAATATAAAAAGAATTCCCACAATCCAACAATACAGAGCTAACGACCCAAGTAAAAAAGGGCAACGGGGGACGCCTGGGTGGCTCAGTTGGTTAAGCGGCTGCCTTCAGCTCAGGTCATGATCTCAGCGTCCTGGGATCCAATCCCACATCGGGCTCCTTGCTCAGCAGGGAGGCTGCTTCTCCCTCTGCCTGCCTCTCTGTCTGCCTGTACTCGCTCTCTCTCTCTCTAACAAACAAATAAATAAAATCTTTTAAAAAAAGGGGGGGGGCAACGGATGTGAACCGACATTTCTCCAAAGAAGATACAAAATGACCAATAACCAGCTGAAAGGGCACTGAAATGGTGTCTAGCATCACGAATGAGGGAGACGCAAATCAAAACCACAATGACAGGCCACCTCCTACCCATTAGGACAGGTATTATTTAAAAACAAAAACACAACCAAATAATAAGTATTGGTAAGGATATGAAAAAGTTGGAATCCTGATATGTTGTGGGAATACAAAATAGGTAAGCTACTAAGGAAAAAGTAAGGCAGTTCAAAGAAAAGATACACACACACACACACACACACA
>ML111636.1:21970-109153 GCA_003697995.1 Taxidea taxus jeffersonii
ACACACACACACACACACACACATATGTAAATAATTGCCACCTGCTCCAGCAACTCCACTTCTGGGCACCTGTCCAAAAGAACTGAAAGCAGAGTCTCAAAAAGATAGGTGTACACCTCATGTTCATAGCAACACTGTTCACAGCAGCCAAAGGTGAAAGCATCCCAAATATCCAACAGCAGATGAACGAAGAAACACAAACGCGGTGTATATATATGACGGAATTCCATTCAGCCTTCAAGCGAAAGGGAAGTGCGACACAGCCAACAACATGGGTGAACCTTGAAGATGTTACACGAAGTGCAATGAGCCAGCCGCAAAAGGACCAAGACTGGGGATTCCACCCACGTGAGGTCCCTCGAGTAGTCAGGTTCAGAGCCTGTCCAGGGCTGGGAGAGGGGGAAGTGAGGAGTTACTGTTTAACAGACACAGTGTTTCAGTTTGGGAAGATGAGAAAGTTCTGGAGAGGGATGGAGAGGGTTTTGCCAATGGTGGCAAAACAGTGCGAATGTACTTAATGCCATTGAACTCAATATTGAAAAGTGATTTAAGTGGTGTTTTCTGTTAGGTATTTTTATCACAATTAAAAAAAAAAAAAAAACTCGCTACACCCCAGAGTCATAGCCTTGCTCTGGAAAGAGAGGGCTTTACATAGCCCTCCTCCTGTCCCTGTGATTCTTACCCTACGGCTTTGGGAATGGAGTCACAGCACACCTTTCACACCTGGCAGCTAAGAGATACTGACAGTCCCAATTTTCTCAAAATAAAGCTGTTAAGAAATAAAACCGTGCACTTAGTCCTACTTTAAGTATCCCTACTTCAGAATTTTAGGGGATAATTTTTTTTAAATCTAGACTTAAGTGCATAAAAGAAAAAGAAATCATGTCTTTAATGGTGTGCTAACGTCACACTCACTTCTTTAGGAATGTGATTTTCTTTGGTTGCCAAGACGGCAACAGTTGCTGTGGAAACAACACAAAAACAGGGATAGGCAACTGAGACAAACCCCACTCACCTGCACAAAGATGCCCTTGCTCTTATATTCCTCATGGAGGCACTGAGAGAAGAAATCCACAAAAGCCTGGGATGGGGTGGAAATGAGAAGGAAACACATTACATCAATCGGCCTGATCTGTAGTCATGGCAACACAAATAACAAACTAACCATTTAACACTGCGTTCCTAATCATTCTTCTTATTTCAAATGCAGAAGAGACCTTTAAAAAAAAATAACCCTCAAAACCTCAAGTTGTTTTTATCTGCCACTAAATTAAGTATTCTCTTACCAAATATAATCTCCAGATCAAATCTTGACTTAAGCAGAAAAGGGTCTTATCTCTTTTTTTTTTTCAGAAAATTACTTTCCAGGAAGAAATATTTTATTATATAACAAAGGCTCCAGTTCCTCCTCCCCGCTTGCCATTCAAACAGAAACACAATATGAATTCTGTTCAACTCTCCTCTATAGGGATTTTGTTGTCAGCACAGAAAAGAAAAGAGCAAGCATCTCTTGGTCCTTGGGGATGGAAAGATCCAAGAAGTGTAGGGATGAATGTGACAGCCCATCTTCTTCTGATAGTATACTTTTAAATCTATTTGTAAAATATAATGTCCCATTTTTCAAATATGGATTCCACCTCAGGCTTAAAATAATGTAACAGTAATGACTCTGCGGGGGTCCCAATTAATCACAGTCTTGTGCCCACACTGCAGAACAGGGTGAGAAGCTTGGGTCCAACAATCACTTCAAGAAACATGGTGTTCATCTTAAACCCACCTTCTGTACATTTCAGAGATACAGAAAGCAAGAAGATGGCAGGAGGGGGCGTGGTGCCTTGATTTTTCAAACAGTAGTTACTGTCCACGTTTTTCCAGTGGATATGGAGCCAAGTGAAAAATAAGCAAGCATTTTGCTCTTTTCCTTCTCTGACATATCGCAAGTTCTTACTATACTTTGCTCATTTTCCTCTAAAAGCTCGTTTAATTTCAGCATCTCAATGGTCACTTTCATTTCAGAGCTGTGTCCTATGCCCCAGCAACGTGTAAGAAGACACTGTGGACCTGCAGGCAGCTGGCAATGGATTCTACATAATCTTTCCTCCTCGTAATGTGAAGAGGTGAATGGTGATATTGTATAGAATTATGACATCTTGCAGAGAGTTCTAGAAAACCCTTGTCTCACTCCAGAACTGACCATAAATATCTATGAATTCTGAATAATGCAAAATACTCTCACACTCTGACCGGGGCTGTCTTATACCTACTACGTGTATTTATGTCCTGACTGATGGCAAATTCTTCCACTTGCAGAGTGGAAACTTTTGCTGGATGATGAAGCTGACTCATTCATGAGCCAAATCCGCCATCATTAACATGTTCTGATCAACGGAGCTGCCTGGCCTAGGCCAGCTCTCCATGGAAAGCACAAAATCAGGCATATCTTGTTTCCTTGTGTTTCACCTTACTGCACTGCACACAGACTGTGTTCTTTACAAAGTGGAAGGTTTGTGGCAACCCTGCCTCAGGCAAGTCTATCGACACCATTTTTCCAGCAGCATATGCTCACTTCTTGTCTCTGCGTCATATTTTGGCAATTCTCGTAATATTTCAAGTTTTTTGTTATTATTATATTTTTATGGTGATCTCTGTTCAGTGATTACCACGTGTTGAAGGCTCAGAGGACAGCATATATTTAGCAATAAAGTATTTCTTAATTAAAATAGGTACGTTGCTTTTCGAGACATAATGCTATTGCACACTTAATAGACTACAGTGTAGTGTAAACATACCTTTTTTTTTTTCCACACTGACCCTAGTGCAAATGTAACTTTTATATACACTGGGAAACCAAACCACTCATTGGCCTTGCTTTATTGTGATATTCGCCCTATTTTGAGGATCTGGAACCAAGCCTATAGTGACTCCAAGGTATGCCTGTATTGGTTTTAAAACCAGCTGACTACCAGGAGAATAAAGCATCTGTGAATCTGAGCTCTTAGTGCCTCATTCCTTTTCTTCCCAGTCCATTTGAAAACAGCCAAGAAGAGAACTCCAAGAAGCCTCTATGGTTATTTCTCGTCATTCTTAGTCTGACATGATTGACTAAAAAATTGTTCACCTTGGTTGCAGAGTAGATAGTCAACAGTGGAACTGGGGCTATGCCACTGGCAGAGGAGATGTTCAGAATTGCCCCTTTAGATCTGAAAAGGAAAATGCACCAAGTAAACAGAATGAAATCATAGACACAATGGCTTGTAAATTACAGTTCACGACAGAGAATGATTTTGAACAGAATATAGCTGTTTTTCTAACACACATCTCCCCTTGCCTTTCATAGCACATGATATCCTTGGTCAGTGAATGAGGCATAACTCAATCAACTAAAAATAGCTCTTGTCTGCGATTAGCTCATTTCTGCTTTAGTAATCCGGGGCATGACCAGATCAGAGCGACAGTCTCCTCCGGTTGATCTCTCCTGTCGGAGGTCTTCTCTGGCCACATCACCAAGAATCCTTGCTCTTAGAAACACTCATAATCCTGGCCTGCCAGCACATACTACCTTGCTGTAGTATTTAATCATCGTATATGTATAAATGTTTTTCTCCCTCAACAAAACCCTAAGTCTCTACACATCACAGCCCTTATCTTACACTTTTCCTCCAACATCCCTGCACAGTCCTGAGAACGTAACAGGTGCTTAATAAAACCTCCCAGTGATAAGTGAATGGCTGTGCTCTGCCCTGTTTCTTCCCCCGGCTGTAGCTACTCAGTTACAAAGCAAAGAGTCGACTATAAAATTACATAATTTTGAGCTCTTTTATAGGAGATCAAACCATATTCTTTGCCCAAAGACAAAGTTCAATTTCTACTGTAACTTCTAGAGACTACTGAAAGGTCCAAGGGAGAAAGTTACCAGGAATTATTATTTTACCAATAAATGGACAATAATTGGAGGAAAGCAATGCTGTAAATACACCAGTTGCCAGCAAGTACATCCAGTTTGGGTAAAGTTTGGAATTAGGGTTTTAGGAATTTTCAACAGAATTAAGAGCCATTCTTCCCCCCAAAAATTCATTCTTCTCAGGGTAGGGGTGGGGTGTCCGTCCCCTTCATCTACTTTAAGCAAACCCTGCCCATCTTTTGTCCTCCAGGTGAGGTTCCTTTCCTTCCACTCAGCTTCCCCTTGTTCTTCTGAATTTACCTCCCCCAAGACCTATTTTTTCAGTACTTTTTTAAAAAGGACTATATAGACCATTTTATGCAAAATAATAAAAGAAACACGATATTTTATTTTATTTTAGACATAAATCAGAAAAGAAATAATCCCCAAAGGTCACCCAGTCCATCTGCCAGCCTCTAGGCAAGATGCCACTTCAACCATCAAACGGAAGTCTGGACTCTTAGCTTACTGTGTCCCTGGAAACAAGTTGTCGGCTTGGGTTTTTATTTTTGAACCCAAGTCCTTACTAGTAATTACACATGTTCCTAAGCAGTGAAATCCACTCACATTTTGGTCACTGAAATCAAATGTCAAATTTAAAAGTATTATATTGAGGTTTTAAAGAAAGTTGGAAATATTTAGTCTATGCACTGATACATGATTCTTGCATGTTTTGCTTGTATCTCAGAGACAAAAAAAGCCTTTTGTTGTTGTTTTTTTAAAGATTTTATTTACTTATTTGACAGAGAGAGAGAGAGAGAGAGATCATAAGCAGGCAGAGAGCGGGGGAAGCAGGCTCCCTGTTGAGCAGAGAGTCTGACTCGGGGCTCGATCCCAGGACTCTGAGATCATGACCTGAGCTGAAGGCAGAGGCTTTACCCTCTGAGCCACCCAGGTGCCCCAAAAGCCTTTTGTTTTTAAATACTGGAAGGGAGTAAGAGTGCCTATCAGGAGTTAAAACCCAATCACTCCAAGGCAGAAACTAGTAATTATGAATAAGTATTTAAGATTTTGATTTTAACTATTTGTGAGAAACTCCTCTGATCAAAATGGACTAAAAGACAACTTTTGTTACTGGAGACCTTTAAGAGAGTACTAATTAACGATGTTTAAAATATCCCTATCTTCTTAGGGTGTTGAAAATGTTCTCAAATTAGATTGTGGGGATGGCTGCATGCTAGAAACCACCAAACTGTACACTTTAATGGGCGGATCATATGGTATGTGAAATATATCTCAATAAACCTATAAAAGACAGAAAGAGAGAAGTGTATTTATGATCTATTACAAGGTGTCACTTTTAAGCTCAGAGCAGACCCCAATCACAGGAAAGCTGAGAGAACTATGGTGTCTTCCACAACAGAGAATGTTTTCTGAGAAGTAACCTCAAATCCTGACAAGCTGTACCCCTATATGAGCCTTAAGCACTCCTGTGGCTTTAGGTTAGCATTTTCTTTTAAGCTCTTCTGGTGTAACCAGGAATTGCCGCAGCCTCACTCATTTGGAGCAAATGAAGAAAAAAAGCTAGTTTAGAGGAGTTGTAGATGATCGTGTTCTTCATGGAAGCTGGAGTACAGCGCTGCTGGTTTTGTCAGCTGGTTCATGTGCTCCATTATACTCAGATTGGCAGGGGGTTACATGTGTCCTTGAACAAAAATCTTAACATTTTTAATTTCATCCCTCACACATGAAATGCAATTTACAATGTTTCCAAAATTAAAGTTTAACGTTATCAAATGCTTTTTATTTTTTTAAAGATTTTATTTGTTTATTTGAGAGAGAGAGAGAGAGAAAGTGAGAGAGAGCATGAGAGGGGAGAGGGCCAGAGGGAGAAGTAGACTCCCCTCGGAGCTGGGAGCCTGATGCGGGACTCGATCCCTGGTCTCCGGGATCATGACCTGAGCCGAAGGCAGTTGCTTAACCAACTGAGCCACCCAGGTCCCCCTCAAATGCATTTTAAAAACAAAATCCTGATCTTACCACAACAAAACACACTCTTTAAATTTTACTCACCAAAGCAATGATTTCAATACAGAAAAATTTATTTAAATAAAAACTTCTTTCCCATTTTCAAAAATAATAGACCAATCCTCAAATACATCACAATTATGCACGTGTGCTCCTTTAATTGTTCACCCCTTGAGGCAACTAAGAACTTCGTTTCTCACATACTCCACCCCAATTAAAATGTCTGGGAGCTAAGTAAGAACTGGCTGTTAGTGAAAAGTCAGAATCTGAGAGAACATTATTCAAACGAAGTATCTGCACTCTAGACTACATTAAACAGACCCAAGACCAGCGAAGTGTAAAGCAAGGACGCAGCAGACCTGCGGAAATAAAAGGATAGCATTTATAACTGTATCATCATGACAGCAGAGAAACACTCCTTCCATGAAACTCTGTGCCAACAAGCAGCTCACGAATTTGTCTAGCAAAAGCCTTCCTCCCACACCCCCACACACAACAGCACAGAATGCTCTTTCTCTCCGAGGATAATAATATTCAACTTAGTTTTGTGTGAATCATAAACAACACGCTGGTAGAGCTGTCTTAATCCTTGTACTGTATACAGTATCTATTCTTCATGCAGGGATGGGGTGAACATTTGGGACTGCGAGGCACAAAGGACTCGTCTTTAAAATCAACTACTTTGTCTGGCTCTAATCCTCCATCTAAGCAGAATTAGTGACGTCAAACCAGTTTCCATGGCAGAGCCAGACTCACGACAGCTCTGTTATATCAAGCGGGAGAACAAAATGGGCTGCGCTTAATTGCACACGAAAACAAACAGAAAACCGAACCTTAGTTAATCTCCCATTTTCTGGGGACTTGGGGAACAATTCTAAGATTGGAAGGTACATTAACAATATGTGCCCACGTTCCATAATGAAGACTCGTGTTGCTTACTTCGGCACACTTCCCAGCCTGTTACGACAAATATCCCAATAAACAAGTCAAGTCATATTTTCTGTGATAGAACATTCTTAATTCATCACACTGCTTCCTTGCTAACAGCCACACGATGGTGTCTCAATGGTACAAATTACCGAGGATCTACCAGAACTAAAATACTGCAAAAACAAAGCAGAAGACACCACTGCTGAGAAGAAAGCGCCTTTTTTTAAATCTTTTTAAAAAAGATTTTATTTATTTATTTGACAGAGATCACAAGTAGGCAGAGAGGCAGGCAGAGAGAGTGGAGGAAGCAGGCTCTCTGCCAAGCAGAGGGCCTGACGCGGGGCTCGATCCCAGGACCCTGGGATCATGACCCGAGCCGAAGGCAGAGGCTTTAACCCACTGAGTCACCCAGGTGCCCCAAGAAAGCGCCTTTTTTGTAGAAACATATTCTCTTCAATTACTAGCCCTTTTACAAGCCAAACATCAAACTCATCCAACCTTATAAAATTCAGTATCTGGTATTTATAGCTTCCTGTAGCTCTGCTCTCTGGTAGCATTCCTGCAGACCTGTGGAAAGAAACCCTATCCTAACGCTCCCCTTAATTGTCACCCAGATAAAAAAAAAATTGTCAGGCCTTTATTTTCCCATAAATGCCCCCACTATTCTGTCAGACTGCTGCAGTATCCTTGTCCACAGCTCTGTAAAAATACTATTGTCATAGAGGAAGTGATAGGTCTCCTTTGAATAAGTCACTGATCTCTGCCTTCCTCGGGAACCTCAGCGCTGCCCCGTGATGCTGGGGGGGAGAGAGACGGGGAGGTGTAAGTGCCCCCATGGAGGGCTGGAACACAGGGTCAACTCTGATGCAGGCAGCTAACTGTATACAGAGTTTGGTGGCAGATAAGGGAGACTGTGCAGAAAAGACTCCATGATGATGCTTCCTATTTCCATTTCTTATCAAGGAGCCCATACGGGAGCTCCTGGAGGGTCATTACTTTTTTTTTTTTTTTTAAGCTTAAATATAACACTGAAATGGGCACAGACAATTCTCCAGCAGACTCTCCAGAAGACTGAGAAACATATCAAAACAGAGTTCTATGTCAGAAAAGAATCCTGGAACAGAGGGGTCAGACATATAATTAGAACCGGCAATCCAAATACATTATATGAATCGTGCTTTGCTGAAGGAAGTTTGCAAACATTTCCCACATGAAAGAGGACTGCCTGCCCTAAAACACCGTAACATGTCATAATTCCACCTTAAGCAATACAGTATGAAAGGGGCTATTTTTAGCTTTTCCATGGTTGTTATGGCAACCACCTCCTGGCTCCAGCTGTACACAATGTTTATAATTCCAGAGAAGTGGAAAGAGCAAGTTTCCTCTATAATGTAATTATGTACTTTCTACTTCTGTGGTAATAATACCTTAGTTTAATTATAGGTACTTGTTTAGTGAGAGTTGGCTATAGGCTATCGTTCTAGAGGGTTTGGAAAATCTCAGACATCAGAGGTAGAATCAGTGAAAGGGGAAAAGCGGCAACTAGACAACAACAACAAAGGATCTTTAGGAAGGACTCTGCTTTCCTCAATGGAAATTCGACTCCTATGGGAACCAACCATAGGAAATATGCCATTTAAGGACAGGCTATAATAAAATCACTTATCATGTACAAGGAAGAAGGCTTTCAGATGATCGGTTACCTTGGAGTTTTTCCTCTCCTCTTGGGCACACTGCTAACAACATGCGGTTAGTGGTAGCCTGCGACCGAGCAGAAGTGATGTATACCCCTTCCAGGCCTGGCCCAGTGAAACCTCCCATAAAATCATCCTATTTGCTCTTCCCTCACCTGCTAGCTGGATGCAGCGGAGAGCTGCTAGGTTCAAGGGAAGAACAGCCCTTACATGGAAGGAGTCTGAGATCCCTGAATGACCGGGTAGAACACAGGCCCAACCACTGATCCACACTGGCCGTGTGTCAGGAGGAAGAAAGTCAGCCTTTAGAGTGGTCAGCCACGGAGATCTTGGGATGGTCTCTTACAGCAGTTAGCTTACCTTAACTAATAGAACTAGTAACTCTTAATTTGCATGGACTTCACTGTTCCCTCCTCTGACCAAAAGGACTGATTGATAAAGTCCACTTATATTTCTTACCAGTTCCTAGCAAGAGCCACGATCACCGTCACGGTGTCAGCTTCAGTCCATAGCCTATTATGGCTTTCCATCAGATCATTTTTCAACTTTAGTTTAAAATCAACTTGATTTCCTAAAGGCAAAGATCGGGTTCATCTTCTGTATACTCCATGATAAACTCTACTCAGTGAGTGCCTGCTGAATGAATGGATCCTCTTCTTTGTATTGTTTTTATCTAATGCTCTAGCTATAACTGCAGTCAAGGCTATCAGGTCTCTAAAGATAGGAGTGAAGTTCCTGGCACTCTATGTCTGTTAAATTTACTAACTAATCATGAAGCTTCATAGCGCTCAATCTCTTTGGGACTTACTTTCTATCAAATAAGGGCAGGACTGGTTTCAACTAATTGAAGTACTAGAATTCCATGACTATTTCAATCCATTATGATCTGCAAGATTACTTCACAACAATCAGCTCTTTTTGATATGGTTTTTACCAACACACTTAAAAATCCCTTTCCCAGTGCTTCTGTGGTTTTAAGTATTTCATTTTTAATGGACGGCTTACTATCCTGAATTAATACCGAGTCACTGGCAGATAGCGAAACTGGATTAAGATGATGGCCATAACTTCATCCCTCCAGGGTTCTACCCTGTCGGCCCAATTCTCTGTAATCTCCTAGGGTTCTGTCTGGTTAGAGCACTGTCTGTTCACTTCCATATCTGACCATCAGGGGCACACTCTCACTGTCCACCAACACGAAGCAGTCTGAGTGTTTAGAGGGAAATTTTACTTACAGGAATTGAAATATATCAAACTTCATATAAAATGGAATCACAAACAAAAACTGCAAAGAAGCAGTTTTTCTACCAGTCTCTGTAGATGCCAAACACAATGGATTCCTAACCTCGCTTCCTCCTCTGTACAATGGTGGGAGGCTATCAAAGTTAAATGAGTTAACACAAATCAAGTCCTCAGTACAACACCTGGGACGGAACAGGTTCTCAACAAACATTAGCTGTCAACCCTGCCTGTAGCTGGTCACAGAGGTCTCTTCAAAGTAGGGTCTTTGGGCTCTGCCCTCTCCGAAGCTGTGATTCCTTTGGATCTCTTCCAAACTCAAAGCTGTTTTGCAGAGGAAGGATGACTGTGAAGCCCTAAATTTAGCAAACGATCAAGCTAGCTCAAGATGCAAGCCCAGATCTTTTCAACAGGTTTCATGTGAAAGCCTAGGCATCATTCAGGCTTTCCCAAGGGAGAAACAGAGCTTAATTACAATTTTACACTTTGTGCTATTTCAAGAAGAAACTCTACGACACATTTCTCAATGAAAATGAAGACATCTAGCATATTCTAGGGGAACCCCACTCAAACCAGAACACAAAGGGGGATCCACAGTGTGGGTTTCTGTTCCAAAGGTAGGTTTGACATCTTATAACCATTTTATAACATGCCTAAGTTCCTCATATATCTGTTCACCCCTTAAAAACTAAACAACCAGAAGATGGGGTCTTGCTTTGTGAAACTCCACTGATTTTAGTTCTGAGAGCATATAGCTTTAAGAAGGCATTCCCAGGAATACCCCAGGAACTCTGTCCGCCCCCTCAGAATAGCAGGCAATTGAGTTGGTGACGGTGACTCAGGCAGACTTTTTAATCCTGATCTAAAGGAACCACCACAACCCTGGAGAGGGAAATAAAAAGGGAATCAAGTAGAAAAGGCCTCCACCACCAGATGACTCATGCTCTACCGTGTGACTCGCCAGGCACATTACTCTGTTGCTAAGACATGGAGGATAGGTTCATTAGTCACTCTAATGAATTTTGCAAAGAAAGGATTCTCCCTATAAATAATCATGAGCTCTGTCTCTCTAGTGTTTGTGTGTGCGCTTATGACTCACCTTTCCACCATACCGGGCAGCACCAATCGTGTCATCTGCAAAAGAGAAAACAAAACATTCATGATGGCTGATGTTGCAGGCATCAGATAAACAGTGGAGGAAGCCACTCACTCAAAACAGAAGGGAATCACAAAACCACTCACCACTCTACAGACAGCAGTTTATTTTATATACTCTATATAATCTGGCTGTGTCAAGAATGCATAAAAAGGAATCAGATGAAATCACTGGAGATAACACTGGGAATACTTTCCGTAAACTTGGCCTTGCCTGAAACCTAATACTGGCACAGAGATCTTCAAATAATTAAGGACTTAACAGTGAGGTCTATTCTCCCAAAATGTACTCCTGGAAAGGGACATACGTTATCAAAAGGAATATCTGCGAACCAAGATCACTTAAGATTTCTAATCTTGAGTGCTCAAACGATCTTTTCCTATCAAAAAGCCCTTTAGAAAAACGCCCCAAAGTGACAGGTTGGCAAATGTTAAGTGTATCCTGACATTTCATTCCCCTTGTTGGTCTAGCTAGCTGTGAGTAAAACACATCCTTAAAGGAAGTTAAGGTTATCTGTGATCTCTCGAAACCAACAACAAAGAAAAATGACACCTGCATTTTCAAAGGGTGTTGGAATTGTTGATTAAATACATATAATACAGGGTACCAGGGAGGCTCAGTCAGTTAAGCATCTGCCTCTGGCTCAGGTCATGATCCTGGGATCCTGGGATTAACCCCCATGTTAGGCTCCCTACTCAGTTGGGAGTCTGCTTCTCTCTCTCCTTCTGCTCCCCCATTCTTGCTCTCTCTCACTATCTCAAATAATAAAATCTCAAATAAATAAAATAAATTAATAAGTAAAATAAATTTTCTCAAATAAATAAAATATTTTAAAAATACATATAATATGATGAGGGGCTACTCCTAAACTCTGTTTTAAGATATTATTAAGAATGGTTAAGACACACACTGGCTTAGTCAGGGCCATGTCTTAGTTAAGTACTGAGTTTAGAACACGAATTCTTGATTTGTAGGTATCATCAATTTTCTAAGAAGCAAATGCTGCTTTGTCACAGAAAAGTTGGCATGCATGCCAAACATAGGAATTTTAAGTGTTTTTTCTTGAATACTATATCTTAATGAAAACAGTACTCCGATGGGAAAATAATTTTTTTTCCTAGAAATATTTTGAAGAAAGAAAATGTATTCAGCTTTCCAAAGTAAAATCTGCTATGCGGGTGCTCCCAACCCAGATGTCAAGCCGGGAGCTGCTGCATATACTTTTCCAGGAAAAACAAGTTCAAACTGACATTGCAGCATGAAAGACAGACTGACACCCTGCCAACTTCGAAACAGACAAAGAAGTGTCTTCAAAGCCTCAGGGGATCATGCTGACAGAAGTTTCTGGATTTGGCTGAATCTTCTGGCCCAGATTAAAAAAAAAAAAAAAAAGATATCAGGAGAAAGAGTTTGGCCTAAAGCATTCCATATCTCCCTCCTTCTCACATACAAGTCTATGTTTTTCATACTAAAGTCATCTTCATAGAACGAGGGGCACATGCTCTCTACATTCTATAGCACGAGATAGGATCAGAAGTTACACGTGCAAGTTCTCCGTCATGGCCTGAAAGGAGAGAAAAACACTGTCCTCCTCCTGACCCATTCCTCCACCAGATGGCTGGATAGATGTGGTGGGAGGAGCTAAAACAACCCACCTGAACCACAAGATGAGAGCCGGGTGATAATAGGGGCAGAGCATTGAGGTAAAGAGGCAGGATCCCTAATGACTGGGGAACTACTATGCCAAACCTTGATTTCCTACCCAGCTTTTTATCTGAGAGAAAAATACTATTTTGTTTAAGCCACTGCTAGGTCTCTGTTACAGCAGCCAAACCACTACTCTAACTAATAAAACTGACCATTTGTGTTGACAAAAACCAAGCGATAGTAACATTTTAAGACTTAAAGATCAAATAACTCCCAAAGCAAACTTAATCAGAAATTATGCAGATAACCCAAATGGCCTCAGTATTTTATCATTTTTTACAACATGCTCCTGTTTCTTCTCTTTTCTAGGCCTGCTGACCCAATTCAGGATATGCCCACAGGGCCTCAAACCCAACTGGATGGAGCCAAGTCAGAGAAAAAGCTGATTACAGAGCTGATCCTTTCAACACTGTAGTTACCTCCTCCCTTTTCAGATGAAGTAACTCTTCAAACTTGCCTACACATTTCCCAAGATGTGCCTTTTTATGGGAACACATTGCAATCGCTCAATATACAGCCATGGAATGTTCAGGCAAGTGTGGGACACAGTCAGGTCCAAGTTCAAATCCCAGCCCTTCCACTCACTAGCCGTGTGATCTCGAGTTACTTCCTCCTCTGCAACATACGTATGGATTATATAAAGAAGGCATCTATGTTACGGGTTATTCTATTCTGAATCTCAAACGAGGTAGTGTTTGCAATGGACTCAGCACAGAGCTTGTCACACAGCAAGCCTCTCAAGAGGAATTAGTGTCCCTTATTGCCAGGAGGCACTATTCTTTCAGGATGCAGTGCCACTATGCATGTAGGCCTCCTTTAACCACGTTGTGTCCGACACAGTTTAGAGCCAAAAATAATGACAAAGTTTGAGGTCATCAAGTAAGTTTCTGGAGAGTTCCATCAATATTGAAAAATACCTCAGTTGCAATGTTCTTGGGGTAATGGAATTGTTCTAAAATTGGATTTGGTGATGATTGCATAACTCTGAATTTATTTACCTTTAATTATACACTTAAAGTGGATGAATTTTATGGTTTATAAATTATCCTTCAGTGAAGTTTTTATTTTTTTTATATTTTTTAAGATTTTACTTATTTATTACAGAGAGAGAAAGAGAGAGCTAGGGCAGGGGGGAGACTCCCTGCTGAGCAGAGAGCCTGGTGTGGAGCTCAGTCCCAGGATCCTGGGATCCGGATCTGAGCCCAAGTCAGATGCTTCACCCACTGAGCCACCCAGGCGCCCCTGAATGAAGTTTTTTTAAAAAATCTTAATAATCATACAAATGAATTAAAGAGCTGGAATCACAAAACACATCGGATGTTACTTTATCAAACCCAGGAGAAAAAAAGAACTCTCAAAATGTTCTATGCATATCCACTATGGCCTGAGAAACACAAAATAATAAAGAGACATTCTTCAGTTTTGTCAAGGCCATGTTATGTACTCGAACCTGGGCTGGCTGATAGGCGCTCACTACCTAGCCAGAGAATACATGTACATATAAACAAATCATTACAAGACATACCCTGAGTGGTACAACAGAGGTAAGAACAGAGGGCCCTAATGCTTTGGAGAAAGACTCGTTATGTCTGGGGAATCAGGTCTAGAGCTTCACAGATTATATTTCAGTTAAGTTCTGAAAGAATAAATAGGAATTCATCAGGTGGAAAAAATATTCTAGTAGAAGGAATAGAATACAAAAAGGCAAACAGCTGCAAGAAACTACAATGTATGCTATAGAAATGATGCTTTGAGAAAACCTTTTGTTGAACGGAGCTTATAAAGAAATTCATGAGCATCCTGTTATATTTTTGTCACGCAATCTGCATATCATACCACATCATGGACAGCTTCCCATGCTAGCGCAAACAGACGTACTTTAGGCATATAAACCGTTGTAGAGTATTTTATTGTAAGGATTTATTACATGCATTCCTAGCAAAATCTGAAAACATTTTTTATTTAGCACATTTCCTCAGGGGACCATAATGGTTAGCTAATGTAAGAGGTCCCCAAGCACTCCATGGAGAGAAGCGAGCATTCAGTCCTCCAAGACCTGAGACCACCAGCGACGGGGTAAGGAGATTGATAATGAACATGTTCTCATCCAATGGCAGGGACGCGTGCCTGCGTGTGCGTGTGTGTACACATGTGCATGCATCTGTAACAGGAAATGAGACTTGTTGACTAAACAGTAGCTAATTCTTCAGTTCACTGAGGTAGCCGCCAGACTGGCCCTCCTACACAAAAAGATAGACAGGATGGGATTTGTAGACAGTGATCAACCTGGAAAACACCCAGGAAAGTCTATAAAATCTACTGCTAAATTCTTTTATTCTGATCAGGGATCTCAGAATTATTTGACTATTAACAAGTGGTTGCACAGAGTTGTAAAGTTTAATTCAGATTTTTTTTTCCAAGACATATATTTACTCTCCTAAATATAATCCAGTTAAGAAATAGCACATTAGGGGCGCCTGGGTGGCTCAGTGGGTTAAGGCCTCTGCCTTCGGCTTGGGTCATGGTCTCAGGGTCCTGGAATCGGGCCCCACATTGGGCTCTCTACTCAGTGGGGAGCCTGCTTCCCCCCTCTTTTTCTGCCTGCCTCTCTGTCTACTTGTGATCTCTCTCTCTTGTCAAATAAATAAAATCTTAAAAAAAAAAGAAGTATCACATTAGCTGGGATATCGAAGAAATAGAAATGCATGCATGGGAGCTGTTTTTTCCCTTACACTGTGTGCATGTCATATATTAAATGTTTCCTTTCTGAATAGCAAAAAATTATCCACAATCAGAGACAAAATAAAACTCCATAAAATAGAATCCTACTTATAAAACTACATCAATAGCTAAACATTAAATATTTTCTGGATGGTCTTTGATGTATGGGGACATATTCATGTTTTAGTAAGAAATAACTCCCAGTTTTAGTAAGAAGTAACGGACATAAAACATTGTATTAGTTTAAGCTATAGAGCATAATGATTTGATATATGTATATACTGCAAAAGGATTACCACAGTAAGTTAACATCAAAATTACAGAACACTGAATGAATTTCTGGGTCGTCTTTGCATATGGGTCATGCTAATCTCCATATCATTCCAATTTTAGTGTATGTGCTGCTGAAACGAGCACCAAAATGTGTCCTTTATACATGTGAATTAAAACTCGAGAAGTTTAGGGGAGCCTAGGTGGCACAGTCAGTTGAATGTCTAACTCTTGATTTTGGTTCAGGTCATGATCTCAGGCTCTTGGGATCAAGCCCCACACTGGGCCCCACACCCAGCACAGTCTGCTCATCCCTCTCCCTCTACTCTTCCTCCTTCCTGCACACATGTGCTTGCTCGCTCTCACTCTCTCAAATAAACAAATAATATTTTTTAAAAACCCAACCCTCAAGAAGTTTAAGTAACTCAACACAAAGAGGAAGGAAGAAGCAGTATTTTTGATGCCTAGCTAAAAGGGCCAGAAATACTTGTCAGATGCCCAATGACCAAATAATCCATCATGCCCTCTAATGAAAAATTTAAATTCTTTTGCATCATTCACTGGCTTCTCCTTTTAAATTCTGACTCTAAACTATTTCTCCTTGCCACAGAAGGGAACATCTTTTTTGATCTGTCAAATAATAACAACACTGAAAAGCTAAGAAAAGTTAACTTGAAGTCTGCATGCTTTTATAAACCTGATTAATGCCTTCATCTATACTTAAATTCTCTTTTCTCCTAATCAGATCCTAAGTCAACATAAATTCGACTTCAAGCCTTTTTTGTATACGTGTATACAAATAATTCTTAAAATTCTATGCATAAGCAAAAGAGAGGCTTCACTATGTTCACATCAAATTAATTTTTTTTAAGATTTTATTTATTTATTTGACAGAGAGGCAGGCAGAGGGAGAGGAGGAAGCAGGCTCTCTGCTGAGCAGAGAGCCCAATGTGGGGCTCGATCCCAGGACCCTGGGATCATGACCTGAGCCGAAGGCAGAGGCTTAACCACTGAGCCACCCAGGCGCCCCTCAAATTAAATTTTTTAAAAATTCTCTTTGACATCAAGTTTTACATAGGATATTTTAACTAAGCTATTAGTAGTCTCATTTTACTTTGTAGGCACCGATTGATATCTTGATATCTGGTTATTTATACCATATACCAAGCGTTTCTGTGAAATCTCACTATCTATCGAAATCCATTTCACAGCTCACAAGCTGTTTCTGGAGTTAACTCAATATACTAATTTTAGGCCATCTGCAGGTGATAATTGCTGTACCAGGAAATTTTTTGTTCCTCTTAAGATACTACTAAAGTAAGGTTACCATAACTTGTAAATTGAGTGGCTAAGAATATTAGAAAAATAGCAGTAAATATGGTTTCTAACTTGTTTTCTTCCGTGCTGAAGTTGATTTTTCTTTTTTTTTTTTTTAAAGATTTTCTTTATTTATTTGACAGACAGAGATTAAAAGTAGGTAGAGAGAGAGAGGGGGAAACAGGCTCCCAGCTGAGCAGAGAGCCGGATGCGGGGCTTGATCCCAGGACCCTGGGATCATGACCTGAGCTGAAGGCAGAGGCTTTAACACACTTAAAATAATTGAACTAAAGAAAAATAAAAGAACTTTCCAGAACAGAGAGGGCTGCATGCCAATGGATACTAATGAATCTAAAGCGATAATCTTTACCTCTAAACAAAAATTAAAAAACATATACCACCCAGGTGCCCCTGAAGTTGCTTTCAAAAGTGTACAGCAAACACTTTAAATTTAGTTCTTTCCTAAAAAGTGATAAAAGTTGCTGCAGTAGTCCCTCTCCAACGAGAGCTTCAAATCTCTCCAAAAAACCCCAGATATTTCCTAGTAATATATATATATTTTAGTGACCATTTCATCAATCCTCACCACAAAAAATGTCCCAGAAGCCTAAAATCAAAGGGAGAAAGGTCAATACACATTATATTGCACCACTTTGTATGCAAGCTGGCCATACTGTCTACAAATATACAAAAATAAATGAAAGTCTTTAGCAATGACAGCTTAATTTAGAAGTCTTTCTGGGTATACCACATAGTCAATTTCAAGAGCAAAATATTTACTGGTATTTATTACCACAGCTGTATATATTCAGGTTGGGAAAATGAATAAGAGGCTGATTTAGCTCATAAAAAAAATCAGATCAGTATTATCAGATCATTTAGCTGAGATACCTGACTTAAAAATGCATTGGCTGGCCTAAAAAAAAAAAATCTGTGAAAATGTTATTTCATTTCATCTTAGTATTCTTAACCATCTTAGTAATCTTAAATATTTCTCACATTTTGGGGGCAATTATTTGCACTGTTTTCATAATTAGAAAAGCCCCTACAAACAGTGTTATTTCTGAAAGAAATTAACATGAATAATTTTTTTTTCTTTCACTTCTCTGATATCAGTAAGCAAGAGCTCATAGAAGGAATTTTATTTTATTCCTGAAACCCAACTCAGGATTCTCTGCATTTTAGTTTATTATGAAAACTTGTACAAGCAAATAATACAAATTATGCAGGGGGCACCTGGGTGGCTCAGTGGGTTAAAGCCTCTGCCTTCGGCTCGGGTCATGATCTCAGGGTCCTGGGATCGAGCCCCACGTCGGGCTTTCTGCTCGGTGGGGAGCCTGCTTTCCCTTCTGTCTCTGCTTGTCTCTCTGCCTACCTGTGATTTCCATATGTCAAATAAATAAATTTAAAAAATACAAATTATGCAAATTGTTTTACACGCAAGTGATTTAATTTTATAAGCAAATTATTTTTGTACCATGCAACCTCTGGCATTTGGTCAGTTTCTGTAAAGACTTGGACAAAGAAAACAGTACTGTAGTATGCCCAAGAAGACAACAAAAACGCAAATGGAAAGATTAAAATTCAAGGTAACTTAGTATAATAAGGAAGCAAATATTGTCCCCTATACCACCACTGTATTTAAATAGAATTTAAAGTGTAACAATTTAACCCTAGAATCTGGGCAAAGCCCCAAGAATCCAGGCTATTCATATAAATAATTAGGTCATCACAAATCACCACTTTGTCCACATCTGCCCCGCCTTCTTGCCCAGAGAAATCTGCGTGGAGCAAACAGGATCTGAATTTAAGCAACTGAAACATGAACTCATACAAATTAGGAGGAAGGAGATATAAATGCCTTAAACAAGTTTTCAATTGGAATCATTAACAATGATTTAAAAAAATCATAGTCTGATAGTGAAAAGAATCACATAAATTATATAACAATGATGTTACACCATGCCTGTTGGTAGAAATTAGACGGTGAATCATTGGAAGTCATGCTGGAATGGCACAGCACATATTTCCTTTAGAAACTATGTAATTTGAGCTCTGTGGTCCCGAGAACACAACTTCATTAGAAATTCTTAGAATGTCACCTGTATGACTAAAGCAATATTTACTGCACAGGGGGTAAAAAGCTTAATCAGGAAAAAATTTTTGAGGGCTTTGAGATCTCCAAGTATTACTTCATTTTCCTCTTTAATAATGCTTTAAGTATGAGGAAGTTAAGAGTCCTCCTTACCATTGCCTCCCCCACCCCATTTTACTTAATCTGAAATTCAATTCCACACCATAAAAAAACACAAAGTTTTTCCTTTCATAATAAATTGTTTTGGTGTATGTTAAAATAATTGAACTAAAGAAAAATAAAAGAACTTTCCAGAACAGAGAGGGCTGCATGCCAATGGATACTAATGAATCTAAAGCGATAATCTTTACCTCTAAACAAAAGTTAAAATACATATACCACCATTCACTGCTTTTCCAACTTTAGCATATTATATATGCTAAAAATTTCCATTTCTTAAATTTTCTCCAAATAAGCTGACTTCTCAAAAGAGATTTTAGGAGGAGAAAATAATTTCTAAAGTTCTCAAAGAGATTTTTACATTTTCACCCATATATAAGGGTGGAGATTTTAGGAGGAGAAAATAATTTCTAAAGTTTTCAAAGAGATTTTTACATTTTCACCCCTATATAAGGCATTATAAATTAGCTTTGCTTTGAGCTGGGAAGAACTTTAGACGCAATCTCCAACCACTCACTCGTTTTTCACAGATGAAAGCTATGCAAAGAGTGGTTGTCAGGCCGTCTGGCAAACCCATCATTTTGTAGTTATGCCTGAGGAAGCCCTGTTACTATGAGACCCTAAGGGCTAATTATTTGGAAATTTTTAGGAGCATAATGATAGCGGCTTTCAAAGTGGATTAAAAGACTCTAGACACTAACCTGGAATGTCTTCATCTAAAAAGTCCCAGGTGGGGGTAAGGGTTGAAGGTCATACTCTCCTTTCCCACAATTTATTAACTTCTCAGTGTCCTTAACTTAAAATCTCAGGGCAGTGTGGAGGAATACATTCTTAGCATAATCCCTAAATTAAATACGATTAGAGGGATGAACAGATTCTCATGGGTTTCCAAATTATTGGAGGGCTCCCTCTACTGGTACTGTGTCATATGCCAAAGGCAAATGCAGGCAAGAAAAAGGCAACCAATGCTTCTCCTGGGCTTTTCATCCATCCAAACATTTATTACCTACGCCACGGGCCAGGCATAGCATTCACACTTCTGGCTGAGCCACATACGATGAACACACAGCGGTGGGAGTAGGAAAAAAATAGCTTTTCGAAAAGTATGCAAAGCACTCCACGTGCTTTGCTTTCAGATAATAATAGGGATGGAAAAGACTGATTTGGTTAAAACCATTCTAACCTTTCAACTCCACCAAGCAGTTATGCAGTGTGAGTACAATGAAGGGCTGGAGTTCAATGCACAGGGACTGCAAACCCACATGCCTGACAGGCCCGGGCAGGTGACATAAATGAGCACAGGGTGCCAGACAGCAGGGATGAGCAGGGACTGCGGTGAGCTGGAGAGGGCGGCCTCACTGCTTGCTCCTCTGCCATGTCCCCTTCCTGGCATGCAGCGGTTCAGGTCTGTGTTCCCTCATTTTCAGATCTTCCCCAGAAGAAGTCAGACGTTGAGTGTGGGACGTCCTACTTCTGGAAACCATGCCTGAACCAACTGAAATATGTTGGTAGGGCGCACGCAACCCAGACTATGGGTTTGCAAACTCTGGCCTAGATTCAGAAGGGGAACTCATCTTTGGCCCATCCCACTTCTGGCCAATCCAAAGATTACAAAATTCTCACAGTTTCCTTGAGTACAAATACCAACGATGGATCTAAGCTCAGGCTTTTAGGGCCACACACAATAAGTGGGTTCCTTATTCCCAAAGAAAGAGATTTTCAGTTTTTTAATTAATTAATTCATTCATTTATTCAAAAGCATTTGTTGGGGGTGCCTGGGTGGCTCAGTAGGTTAAGTGTCTGCCTTCAGCTCAGGTCATGATCCCGGGGTCCTGGGATTGAGCTCCGCATCATGCTCCCTGCTCTGAGGGGAGGCTGCTCCCCACCCCTCGCTTCTCTCTCTCTCTCTTTCTCACAAATAAATGTAAAAAATATAAAAACAAAATAAAACAAAAACAAAATCATGTGTCGTACGCCTGCCATAGGTGAGGCCCAGGGCTAGGGAATGGCAGAGAACAAAAAGAACGTGGTACCAGCACTCAAGGGGCTTACAATCTGGAGATAGGCACTAAACTGAACATGAAATGCTGAGTGAAGGAAAGCCATGCCGTGTGTGACGACACTGCAGGGCTGAGAGACCTGGCCGACTCTGGAAGGCTCCCCACCGGCCCCCAAGGACAGAATACTGTCAGTTGAGAACTGAAAGATGAGCGGCATGAGTGAACTGGGAGACAAGGGAGCTTCCACAGAGAGGGGACTGCCTGAGGGGGCACGAGGTTCAAGAGGCTGAAGGTGCCGTGACCTGAATGCAGAGAAGTAGAGGGACACAGAGCTAAGGGGAGAACTGGAGGGGTGGGCAGCAGTCCCATCAGATAGGTCCTTCCCTAGAGGTCATATGAAGGAGTCAGGACTTAAGGGCAAGAAGTCCTTGAAGGATCTCCCAGGAAAGTGATATGACTTAATGTAAAATAACACTTTGGTTGGGGGACGGAGACTGCACTGGAGACGGAATCTCCCGGATGAATCACGGGGGGATGGAGAGAAGTGAGCTGACTTCCAAAATACTCAGGAGGTAGCACTAACTGGCCTTGATGAGGGGGGTGTGTGTCTATGTGCCTGGGTGTGATGTCATGCTTCCTCTCTCCATGCTAAATATGTCGAGTTCTTTTTTTTTTTTTTTTAAGATTTTATTTATTTATTTGTTAGAGAGAGAGAGAGAGTGAGCACAGGCAGGCAGAGTGGCAGGCAGAGGCAGAGGGAGAAGCAGGCTCCCTGCCAAGCAAGGAGCCCGATGTGGGACTCGATCCCAGGATGCTAGGATCATGACCTGAGCCGAAGGCAGCTGCTTAACCAACTGAGCCACCCAGGCGTCCCAATATGTCGAGTTCTTTCCGCCACTCCTAACAAGACATGGTTTCAAGCCCCCACTTTGGTTGCACATCTGACGAAGGAAAAACTAAATGCTGATCCCCTGTTTAAGACTCCTCCCCAGTCCCAAATAAAACAAACAAAACTCAGTGTACTTCAGTGGAGGTTAATAAATTTTACCTAGGGTCACACCCCCACCCGCTTCCGTCTCTGCTCTGAGAGAGGTAATAAAGAAGGCTGGAATGTTCTCCCCATTTATCAGAATGGGAGCCCTGCAGGTTTCCTGAGGAATTCAGACACAGGCAGGGCCACTACCAACCATCCACCTTCTCCCCCCGAAGCCAGTGGCAGCTTCATCAGAGGGAATACCATCAGAGGGAATAGTTTTCCCAGCCCTAGGTAAGAACAACAGGTGGCTTGGGTGATATTGCTTGGGTAGTATTTATCTGAAAAGGAGTGAAGAGTCTATAGTATCTTGAGGTCCTAAAATGGTCATTAAAGGAATCTAAGAACCATTAGGCCTAGAGAAGGAAGGCAACTCTGAATTTGGCAGATGTTTAAACAAGTAATCTCAAATCCGAAGCAAACAATGCAAGCAAGATCAGTTTTAGAACTTGTCTTTGAAGTGGCGTGGAGCTCGGTGTCCTGCCTGTTTGAAACCAGACTTGTATTTAGCTGCCTCTGGAGTTGTGGGGCTTCTCCCATTGCCCACGATTTCTGCCATAGTCATCAACAGTCGTACAACAATCTCCTTTGCCAACTCTCAGTATTCCGAGACGGCAAGCCCTCCAGGCATAAAACCGCAGCTATTTTAGAAGAGTCTGGGTCAATATTTGGAGGTTTAATTATCTCTAAACGCCACCATATCTGGTCTGAAGGTCACTGTTCTTGAGGAGAAATAAGACTTACATTAGATTTCAGTCACGGAGCATCTGAAATCACAAGGAAAAAAAGCTCTGGCTGGTAGGACCTCTCTTCTAGTGGAAGGCTGATTCACCTGCTGCATGGGTCAACTATGGAGAACTTCCACACCACCCCTCTCCCCAGCTTGGCACTTAACTGCTCAGCAGAACAAAAGAACAAGATGAAATTCACCCCTGAAGGATTCGAGAGCAAAACTGTAAGGCAAGCAACAAGGCTTCTAAATACCCCTGGGGTTACTCTGACCCGCAGCTTTATGTCTGTTAAGGGAAAGCCTCATTAAGTGGGGCCCAGACAATGGCCTGGGAGGGCCGAGCTGCACTCTAGGATGACATATCAAGGGTCTATAGTCAGAACTACTCGGGTTAATATTTTTTCCCCAATATTCTTCTGGACCACTCACCACCACTTCCTCTGGTGATGACCCGTCATTTCTCTGGTCAGGATATTTCACTTTTATGATTCCTCTGTAGGAATGTAGAACTTATGTGACTTTTTATAATCCTCTGACCTCCGAACACAGGAGCACATGGACCAAGCCATAATCCTAGATCTGAAGGATCCAGGTCATTCAGTGCTTGTCAAGTGGCACCGGACCTCCAACAAGATGCTGGGGCCTTCCCCATCAACCATCTCCAGTTTAGGGGAAGAAGCTCAAGGTCACAAGGGGGCACTGATCTCTCTGATCTTTCCAGGCATGCTTCTCGGCCAGCCGGCCCTACTGTATGGTTTGGTGAAGAGATAAAACTTGGGCCAGCACTGATGATGAGAAGAGGCTGTTTTCTTTCTTGTCTAAACCTTTTTTCAATACTTGTGTTATGACATCAGGCAGCAGACACCCATGCCCTAGCTCTCTTGATGTCCAGTCGCCATAAAATCTAAGATTCTAGAGCCAGACCAATTTTCATCTTCTTTTAAGTTACCCCAGGGCTCCAAACAGAAGTTACTTCTCTACAGAAAATGGAGCCCTGGCCGCGGCAACATAACACAGTCAACTGAAGCACAATTCATCAAAATACACCAGAGGGGACATCACAGCAGCACCGAAGGACATTAAACCTGGGAGCCTTGTGTAGAAAACCTCATCAAGGTGAATGCCCTTTTTCCAGTACAATGAAAATAAACAGAGAGACCATAAAACACAAACGCCATGTCACTCTGCCACTAGACCCACCTTTCTAAAATGTACATCAGATCATACCTTATCTCTGCTCTAAGGCTTCCTACGACTCTCTCCATCCTCTCGGGCCCAGTACCCAAGCTCTCACACACTTGTGTCCTCACTCACCTTTCTGGCCGCTGGTTGGTCAGCCACTGCACACCCCTCGCCTCCCGCTGCTCAGGTCAAACATTCTCACCCCTGAACACGCCCTAGTCAACTGTGCGGCCAAGATGTCAACCGCACGGACCCTGTCTCCAGCCCAACAAAGACCATGTGGCTGTCCTGCAGATGGTCTTAGTTCCACAATGAATCAAGAAAGAGTTCTGAACTGTTTTTCCACTAAAAGTACCCATCACACAGGTACAGGAATATTCGTGTTTACACTAAAGATAAAGGATGATTGTTCAGCTTGACATAGAAGTGTTTTAAATAGTAAACTCCCTTAGTGCTTTGTAAATGGGACTTGGCTTGCAAAAATCAGGCTTACATACAAAAATGTGAAGCCTATATATCGAGCTCCTCTGGCGGTGACACTTGCCACCCATACGGTTCACAGTTGATATGATAGGACATGTTTCATAAGTCAGCGTGTGTCCCCCCAACTCATTTCATGGGAACAAATACATACACCAACATGAAAAGAGAAAGTGGAAGAGGAAGAATGAAGTAGTGGGAGAAGCATTTTGTGAGCTGCCGAAATCTTAGGACCAGTGCCTCATTCTTTTTTTTAAGATTTTTGTTGTTGTTGTTGTTAGAGAGAGAGAGCACAGGCAGACAGAGCGGCAGGCAGAGGCAGAGGGAGAAGCAGGCTCCCTGCCGAGCAAGGAGCCCGATGTGGGACTCGATCCCAGAACGCTGGGATCATGACCTGAGCCCAAGGCAGCTGCTTAACCAACTGAGCCACCCAGGCGTCCCCAGTGCCTTATTCTTATCTCACTATTGTTGTCAAGAACCTGAAGGGTACTATACAGTGCTGTTGGATCTGTACTGCTTTATCTGCAATGCTCCCCCACGGCACCACTCATCTTCAAAGCAGGGACATGAGGTGATCACCACCAGCACACCCTGCTCTTTGCTCAGATGCTTCCTGGAAGATGCTGTGTGCAGCCCTGGAGCACAGCAAGCTGACTGGTTCTCATAGGTCAAGGTCAAGGCCCTGGCCTTTTATCATTAGTATTCTGTAGACTGTCAGCCAAAAACACATGTTTTGGGAGAGGAAAGAGGTCAGCATTTTATATTATGAAGGAATACAAACATGTAAGTATTGACAAGCAGGACATTACAGGAGAAAATAAATACTACCGAATCGAGAGTAAAACTTTACACAGCTTATCTCACAGAGGAGTTAAATTTACCAGAGGAGATCATTGTGTCAGAAGACTAAATCTGTAGCTAATATCAACAGTTCTATAAAATCAAATTTAAACACTTATAGTTTTCATCATTAACTCATTAAAATGTACTATGAAATACATGTACATAGTTTTAACTCTCATTATTTTATACATTTGGCCAGATGTACCTAGAAAAGATTATCAAAACAATAGTACACATCAGTCATTTCAAAAGGCAAAACCACAAAACACACAAATTATAGACCAGAATGTTAATTTTGATCAAAAAATTTTGCTCACTAAAAAATAAACTCACAATTTTACTAAAAATCTTTAATAGTAACATTCTTTAGGTCCCTTACTATGATCTGGGTCCTCTTCTAAGTGATTTACACATACTACCTTGCTCAATTCCCAAAACACCTCTGCGAGGTAAAGAGATTAACACCCTCAATTTACAGATGGAAAACTGAAGCACAGAGGGCAAGTAATTTGTTCAAGGTCATACAACTAGTAAATTGTAGAGTTATTTAATTAACTTGAAACCTCACACAGATTATTGAAGAATGTTAACATTTATACAGGTGTGCCAAGGGAAATACCTTTAACACTATACAGATATATTCATACCAACCCCGTTTTAAAAGCTTCCATTTTGTGTGTGGGTCTTGTTCCAAATCTAATCAAGGATCTGTTTATTAGTAGTTTATCTCATTTATACCAAATCTTATATAAGTAAAAACCCCAGTTAAAAACAACAGTGGAAAAGATACTGTGATTATTTCTTTTAAAAAATTATTGGTCATGTTACAAAATTATTCAGATAAGATGCCTCTGAGTAGCAAGCTATCAAATGCCACATGGTATGCAGACAGTCACAATGAAGCTTTCATTCCGGTAGCCAGTTTATGTGAAACAACAGAGTGCCAAAACTGTATAAAAACTGAATGAGGGGCGCCTGGGTGGCTCAGTGGGTTAAAGCCGCTGCCTTCGGCTCGGGTCATGATCCCAGGGTCCTGGGATCGAGCCCCGCATCGGGCTCTCTGCTCTGCGGACAGCCTGCTTCCTCCTCTCTCTCTCTGCCTCTCTGCCTACTTGTGATCTCTGTCTATCAAATAAATAAATAAAACCTTTAAAAAAAAAACTGAATGAACTAAGCACAGCCATACCTGAAAAGTTGGACAAGGCATAAGATTTTCGGGTCCCTGCACTTGAAATTAAGCATGTAATAGATATTTCTCAAGACATGAAGACACAAGGAGAATTTCTCTTTAAACATTCACAATAGAGGAAAAGATCAAGACCATGCCATAAAGTGAAAATCAGTTAATTAAGTTCTTATTTCTATTTATCTGGTTAATTCTAATAGTTTTGAGGTCAAGATTTTTTCATTTCCTTAAATAGAGCATTTAAGAGTTACTGAAAATGGACATGATTTTCTGTCGGTACAATGGCTCTTTATCTGGGGTTTCACTTCCCAAGGTTTCAGGTTACCCGCGGTCAAGGTCAATAGAGGATCCTCCTTCCGACCTGTATCATCAGAAGGTCAGCAGCAGCGGCACAGCGCCTGCATCCCTCCCCTTGTTTCATCTTATCGCATAGGCATTTTATCATCTCACATTACCACAAGAACATCACAAGAACATGAACAAGTACATACAATCAGAATATTTTGAGAAAGAGAGAGCCCACATTCCCATAAACTTTATTACAATATATTGTTATAATTGTTCTGTTTTATTATTGTTAATCTCTTACTGAGCCTAATTTATAAATTAAACTTCATCACGGGTATAGGAAAACACATAATATATATAGGGTTTGGCGTTTGGTAGTATCTGTGGTTTCAGGCATCTACGGGAAGTCTCAGAACGCATCCCCTGTGGATAAGGGGGGACTCCCGTATGTTCAAATTTGACATATTTGACGTTGCCTATGGAAATTCTGCCTCCGGCAATATTTGCTGCTGGAATAGGATGTATGATCAAGGTATGGCGCCTTACTTTGAGTGACTGCTAACACATAAGGAAAAGTGGTGCTCAGATTTGCTACCTAATCTTCCTTTTAGTATGTCATTAGCTACGGCGTCTTCTGTTGGCACATACAAGTAACGTGTCTACCAACTAGAAACCAGAATTGATGAGGGAGCAGAAGGCAAGCTGAGGACAAAGCAGAAGCTGACACCCTGAAACCTTCCCCCCACCCCCCACTCCTGGGTAAGACACATGGGACACTCTTCAAGGAGTCTCCCAACTGTCTTACTAGACAATGCCTTACTAGAGGGAAGCCCTTGACAATGGCAAGGCCTCTGGTGTCCGGTATCTTATAGGTCCTCTTTAGCATATAAAAGTTCTTTTGAAACCTCCCTTTTTCCTTACCTCCTCCAACCCCATAGTATATAATCAGACACCCCTCACAACCTCAGGGCAGCTGCTCTTTCTGCCCATGGGTCCTGTCTCCATGTTTAAATAAACCACTATTTCACACCAAAGATGTCACAAGAATTCTTTCTTGGTCATCGGCTCTGGAGTCAACCCCACTGAACCTCTGAATATAATATAGAACTGAATATAATATAGAACTTATATTCTAAAACTTGATCAGAATGATGTTTATGGGGGCACCTGGGTGGCTCAGTGTAACGGTTAAAGCCTCTGCCTTCAGCTCAGGTCATGATCTCAGGGTTCTGGGATCGAGCCCCACATCGGGCTCTTTGCCTGCCTCTCTGCCTACTTGTGATCTCTGTCAAATAAATAAATAAAATCTTAAAAAAAAAAAAGAATGATGTTTATGTGTGGCTAATAAAAACCACTCATTACTGTATAGCCCCATACTACCACACAATGCTTTCACCACAACATTTAATTCATCCACTTACATGGTCATGGGGGATGTGAAATGGAAATAATTTATCAGTGAAGAACCATGTGTAGAGGAAAACTGTAAAAATCAATCTTCAGCCTAGCTTAGTTTGTGTAGTCCCAGGGCCTACCATGCTGTTTGCATAGGCTCAGTTGTTAAAAAGCAAAATTACACACTTGTTGGGTCTTCGGCTCTTCCTACTTCCCGAAGACAGAAGGAAATAACTGCCTTCATCTAGAATACATACTCATATGGAAACAGAAGCTGGCTGAAGTGCATGAACTGATCATGTGTTTTTAAATAGAACAAACCAAAAAAGGAAGACGTATTTATAAAGAAGCTACTTACCTTACAAACAGAAAGAACATTAATATTTATCAATTTCTTGATGGTCTGAAAAAAGAAAATATTGATAATTTTATATACATATCATCATGTAAAATAACCATATTTTATATGTATATGCAAGTGATCTAGAGAACCACTGAACATTCCCCCAGATAGAGTAGAGAACTGTTAAATGACAGGAGATGGGGTAGAAAGGCAAATTTTATTTACTCTTGGTGTTATAGTACTTTTCTACTAAAAGCAGCAACTCATGTTAATATGCAAAATTCAAGGCAGATGTAGTAAGGAAAATCTGGAAGCAAAAGATACTAAATCTAAAATAAATATGCTATTTTCCTTCTGCTAATATCAAAGGAAAAATGATTGAATCTGAGATTCTCAACAGTTTTTTAAAATTCACATATTCTTTCAATGACTTGCTTTTCTAATTTTTATTAAAGAACTATGCATGCCTCAAGAATATAGCTTTTATTTTGGTAGGTTTACTTGAATCAACCATATTGTTATATGTTAACATATCTATGATATCTAAATCAATGTTTAGAATTCTGATACTTAAAGCAAAGCTATATTGCTATAATAAAAATAGAAATAAGAATAATAAAATGAGTGATTATTGAACCTGGCACTATACTAATGAGGTTACAAACATTTTCCATTCAGTCCTTCTAACATCCCTACGAGTTGCCTCCTTCATAGACATGGGAATGAACACTAAGCATGGTTGGGATCATACCCAGGATCAACTCAGGGAACAAACAGAAGAGCCAGAATGTGAACCTCGGGCAGCTGGACTCCAGTGCTCACAGTATGAACCATTATACCACACTGCCTTGCCAATACTCGCACACATTCTTTTTGTTACCATACTATACAGAAACACACTTACGTTGTCCAAGTCAGGAACATCCAAAAAGTATTCAGGATACTCATATGACATTCCCACATTGTTCACTGAAATTAGACAAGGTTGTTAGCTGGCTGACATACACTTTATTTTACAGATTTATTGAAATAACGAGATTAATAATATCAAGACTAAAATGACACATACAAAGGCATGAAACACTGTGGATGGCTGGCGTGAACTTTCCCACACTTTTCCATCTGAAATCCATCAGTGTATGTCTAGTTCAAATGTCTTCTCCTTCATTAAGCCTTCCTGTACCTTCCATCCATCCCCTGACAAAGGGACTTTTTATTCGCTTCAACTTCCATAACCCCTTGGAGTGTGTATACATTCTGCTTCTGTGATAGTTACCTGTAAGTATTGTTTATCTCCTCTCTAGACACGCATTTTCATAATGTAGTATAAAGAGCGAAGAGTACTGCAGCGTAGGGGACCAGACATCCGAGTTCTACTAGAAATGGAAAGCCTGTGACTTGGGATAAGTCACACCTGAGATGCATCTCAGATTCTTCATCTCTAACACAAGAGCTTGTTTAATCACTCAACAAATATTTGCCATACACCTGTGTACAAGACATGCACTAGGAACTAGAAACACCAGGAAGAAAAAGGCAGTTTGTTGGTATCATGGAATATACTATGTTGTAGGAAGAGAAAGGCACTGAAGAAAAAGAATTAAACAATTATTTCACTGCAAAATACAGAGTGCCACGGGAGCCTATTCCTGGAGTCTGACCTTATCAAGGAATGAGGGAAGGCTTCACCGTGGAGGCCAAGAGAGTGGGCGAGGCTAACTGTCTCCCGTGTAGCATCCATCCCCGCCAGATCATAAACCCTGAAACATTATGTTTTAGTCTTTCTGTATCTTCCCTCCTCAGCCACCTCCCCTAAGGCTGGAACTACAAGACAATTGAGAAGCCAAGAAAAAAATTATATATACTTAGATATATGATTAATACTCAGATACTCCATGGTTTTCCCTAATTCTGGAAAGACAAACCCCAAATAAGGATCCGTTTGCAGGAATCAATAAAATACATAAAATATCCTGGAATTTATTTTAACTAATAATGAAATGGATAACCTTATCTACATTGACTCACCATAACAATCCTATTAGGTAGTTCCTATTATAATCTCCCTTCTACATAGTAGGAAACCGAAGTTCACAGCAGTTAAATAAACTTGCCAAAGGTCATAGAATAAAGAAGGCTTGGACTCCAAAATTTGACTTCAGAGACTAGGTTCTTTCTACTACATTAAAGCCACCATATGTCTTCACCCAGTACTTAGTTCAGGGAAAAAAACAAAATCAGTAATAATTGGATAATAAACAGAAATCTGGTAGCAATGTTTAATAAAACTAAAGTTTTAGAAAGGAAAAGTTTCAGTAACAAAAAGAAAGTGAAATTATGATCAGTCTGCAAAATTTAGAAGGAGCTGTGACAAATAAACCTGACAATAGTAACACTAACTTTTTCTATAGACTAACAAAATTGGTGGTTCTAAATAACTCAGCAAGAGTTCCATACTTAGCAGTAAGCCAGTCACTTGAGGCTGCAAGTCTCAAGATTTTACTTGCACAACCTGGTCACGATGGACTGAACAACATCACTGAAGCTTATCTGAAAATCTGAAAACAAATGACAATGGCAAAGCAAACTGTACTTAATTATGATTCATGCCCCCTTGAACAGGGATTATATCTAAATATAATTGATAACTGCAGGCCCAAATCCATTTTTATTTCATTCAGCAGGTTCTCTACCCAACAGAAGTTCAAGGAATGGATTCCATAGAGACCTTTTAACAATTAAGGCTAAATTAGTTAAAGGTGAGGCATTATGTTCCCTTGACTTTGCTTTACGTGTCAATAGAATTATAAAGGATGAATAATTCACAGCGTGACTAAGAGAAACAACTAAAGTATCTGTTAAAATGTACAAATAAACAAAATATTTGTTGCAAATCAGCTTAAAATAACAGAATCCTCCAGATGTTTTGCCAAATTGTAATATTCTTCAGGACTGAAGAAAAATCCCATCATCTATAGCCAACCCCATCTGCCTTCCCTCTCCTGGATCTAGAAAATTTTATCTTCAGATTTCTTTCTAGCCAATGGAAATATTAACACTCTATTTTGAAATGCGGAAGAAAACTGGAGAGTGTAATCGTAAATCTTTTAAAATCCAGACTTGGATTTTTTAAAAAAATCTGGGAACTTTATAACCAGCACACTTGACTTTGTCATCTTAACATGCATTGCAAGTGCAAAATTGGGCCAAGAGAGCCCACTAAAAACAAAGCAAGCAGGGAAATGTCACTCTGATTAAGGCTGCACTAACAAAGGATCTGTTTCTAATTGAGCAAAGGAGAGCTATAAAAACTACCTACTTGCACAGTGAAAATGCAAACATTTAACAAAGTTATAGGGGCTCGTGGGTGGCTCAGTGGGTTAAGCCTCTGCCTTCTGCTCGGGTTGTGATCTCAGGGTCCTGGGATCACCTCGCATTAGACCCTGCCTACTCCCCGCCTCTCTCTGCCTGCCTCTCTGCCTGCAGGTGATCTCTGTCTGTCAAAAAGAAAGAAAGAAAAAAAACCTTTAACACAGTTCTTTGAAGGAAAACATGTTCAACACTGAGAACTTTAGCCCAAAGAAATAAACAGAATCATGTATAAGGGCTATGTTATTATATCTAAAACTACACACAGGAAAAAAAAAACCCAAAATATTAAAGCTGGAATAGATCTTTGAGAGCATTAAGCCCAGTTTTATGAGGGAGAAATGCATGCCAAGGTCACACAGGCAATTTGTCCTACGCTAGGGCCAAGGCCTCTTAAATCCCTTCCTGTTTTGTTAGTTGCACCTTTTGCTTGTGAAATATACACTACCTAGAATCTCTCGGCCCTTGGTCATCACTTCAAAGTGCAGAGAAAAACAACTGTTGCTTTCAGGTAGCTATTTCCATAAATTGCGTGCTAGTGCAAATCTTTTGAAAAAGCCAATCCCATTGCAATTTTATTTTGAGACATAAGGTGGCAGCAATAACCAAATGGCAGACGGAAAGCTTTCAGGGAACTGGAAAAGGAAGAAAACAGGCTTTGGGTAGGAGTGAAGGATGGAAATATTTCCATTAAAATGTAATCTCATTAAGAATGGGTGCATGCAGGGGCACCTGGGTGGCTCAGTGCATTAAGCCTCTGCCGTTCGCTCGGGTCATAATCCCAGGGTCCTGGGATTGAGCCCCGATTTGGGCTCTCTGTTCAGCGGAGAGCCTGCTTCCCCCCCTCTCTCTCTACATGCCTCTCTGCCTGCTTGTGATCTCTCTCTCTCTCTCTCTGTCAAATAAATAAATAAATAAATAAATAAATAAATAAATCTTAAAAAAAAAAAAGAATGGGTGCATGCAATGCCATCTTTATATATTACAGGATTCATTATATTACAGTATTCATTACAGGATTCACCTTTATATATTACAGGATTCATTATATTCATTTATATATTACAGGATTCATCATATATTATTCATTATAGAATTCACCAAACCAAATAATGTCACAAGTTGTTCCAACATTATTCAGATGGTTGAAGATCCCTTCTAAATGGCACCCATTTAAATTGGCATTAAATATCTATTTGGTAGTAAGGATTTTTTATTTTTTTTTAATTCTTCAAGTAAGACACCAGAGACAGATTTAAAGTTTTTTTTTTAAGGGTTTTATTTATTTATTTGACAGACAGAGATCACACAAGTAGGCAGAGAGGCAGACAGAACGGGGAGGGGAGAAGCAGGCTCCCTGCCGAGCAGAGAGCCCGATGTGGGACTCGATCCCAAGACCCTGGGATCATGACCGGAGCCAAAGGCAGTGGCCTAACCCACTGAGCCACCCAGGCGTCCCCAGATTTAAAATTTTTTATTTGGTGACCCGCAAAAACCTTTCACTCATGTGAAAGACACCTAGTCTTTCTGAAAACAAAGGATGTCCATGTAATCTCAGAATTCCAACCAGGACTCCAACAATCACCACAGGATCATGAGCAGATATAAAATGTTTCCCATCAGTTTCTCATTGGAGTTCTAAGATAAGAAGAGTCCAACAGAAGAGATGAAGCAAACAGAGCAGAGGTCACAACAGACCAAGAACAAGGACAAGGTAAGTGGAAAAAGAAGGAGGTAGCGGGCAAAGCAACAATCCTAACAGAGCCGGCCCTCACTGGGAAGAACTGTCAAGTGCACTGAGCTCAGCAGTGCCCTCCACAGCCTCCCCCTAAGCCCCCATGCGGAACTTTTGAAATCACCAACACTGATAAAATATTGTATTCTAAAGACTCAAAATCCAGAGTAATTCTGAAATGTTATATAAATATTCTATATCATAGTACTGCTAAAAATCATTTCCACATCTCCTACTTGAAAAGAACATTCACAAGATTTGTTTCTAAATCCACTTGCTGCTGTTTCTGACCTTATTGGACTTAGAACCCTTTACCAAAACCAGCTGCTTTTGAGACAATGATGTCATTAGAAAATCAGATACTTGGTGTCTGGGTTGGGCATGAGGAAAGGGCAAACAATAAATTACTAAAAAGCAAAAATCCACTTGAACACAATACTAACCGATGCAGGCAACAACCAGAACACTTCTAACCTGCTTTTTCCAGATTAATCAGAGGATTAAGAAATTAAGGTGGTATAAAAGTACATCACTTGGGGCGCCTGGGTGGCTCAGTGAGTTAAAGCCTGTGCCTCTGGCTCAGGTCATGATCCCAGGGTCTTGGGATCGAGCCCCGCATTGGGCTCTCTGCTCAAAGGGGAGCCTGCTTCCTCCTCTCTCTCTGCCTGCCTCTCTGCCTACTTGTGATCTCTGTCTGTCAAATAAATAAAATCTTTAAAAGTACATCACTTAATGGTTGGGCTTCTCAGTACGTGAGAAATAATGCAAAGTATTCTGAATTTCCTACTCATCATATCGAAATACAAATGTTAAGATAATTTCAGTCACATTTATAGTGACATACACTAACCCAGTTCTAGCACTCAAACTAAAGACTAGAGAAATGGAAAACCTATTACAGTTCATTAATAAAATGGTTTAGGGAAAAAAAATGCACTATTTTGTTATATTTCAAAACAGACTGAATTTTTTACATGTAGACTTCAGGAATAGTGTACATGCTAAAAGTAGGGGGGAACCTCTCCTGTCATAAGCTTATTTATTTATTTATTCATTTATTTATTTGACAGAAAGAGGGAGACATCACAAGTAGGCAGGGAGGCAGGCAGAGAGAAAGAGGAGGAAGCAGGCTCCCTGCTGAGCAGAGAGTAAGCAGAGAGCCCGATGCAGGGCTTGATCCCAGGACCCTGACCTGAGCCGAAGGCAGAGGCTTAACCCACTGAGCCGCCCAGGCGCCCGTCATAAGCTTTTGAACTAACAATTCTGGATCTTGGAGTCCAACAGACCTGGGTTTCAGACCTGACTCTTGTACAACCAGCTCCTGCAAGAGGCAAGTGATTTCACCTCAATGGGCTTCAGTTTTCTCAATGTCCTTATGTATAAAATAGGGCTAATAATTTAAGCAAATGAGATGCTATGTATCAAATCTTTAACCCATGGCCCAGAACATATCAGTATGTTAGTAAGCGGAGGAAGGAGAGTCATTATTTTTGTGTGGTCATTTCTTCAACAGGTGGTCATTGACCCACTCTGTAGTCGACACTGTCCTAGATGCTGGGATGCAGCAAGACTGGCAAGGTCCCTGCTTTCATCAGATGTGAGCAGCGGCACCGTGCAGAGACGGAAAGCCCGCTCTGGGCCACAGTTAGCCAAAGCAACTGCTCGTACTGATTAAGGGTAGACCAGTTGTCCTCTCTCCTTTCTTTCAAGTGGATCTAGCCTGACAGTCTAGAGAGAGTTTGCAAAGTATTCCTTCTTTGCCTTACTTAACATATTGCTGTAGCTAGCACATGTTCATACTCTGACAGATGATATTTGGAACACCATGTAAAACATTTTGCAAACTTTACAGTTTTCATACACTTGTGAGTAGCAATTTCTAAATAAAAGAGAGTTTACAAGGCTTTAAATTTGCAGTGCCTTTAATCAGAAATTGAAAAGTTAAGACTGAGTCGAAAGCAACACAACAGAACATTTCGTTTCCACTGTTTAATTATAAATTGCTATGTGATCCTCATTACAAAACTAGGTAAGATCTGCCATCCATAAACTCGGAAGAGAGGAGGAAAGAAGAACGACCGTTTGGTAGTTAAATCTTAGCGAACAGGAGGAACGTTCGTCAATTTCTTGAATCACAGTTCTATTTACATTTCTGAGATCACAGCTAATTACCTGGTTTTAAGTCAAAGGTTCTGTTTTAATTAATACCATTAGTGCTTTTCTAGTGAAAGGAGATACATTTGAATTCTATGCCTTATTCTCACTCTAGAAATCCAATTTCATCCAACACATCTAACGGAACCAGAAGGCACTATGCTTAGCCTGACAATGTTCCTGATGAGCTCCTAGTCTAAAAAAAGATAATAATAAAAAATCCATGTATCAATTCCACTTGCCATGATTGGTGAAACCAGGCTTCAATCTCATTCAACACGAAGGAGTGTGCAGACACCAGAGATCCAAAGGTCTACTTGAATCTCCACTTGGATTTCTCCACCCTTCTCTCAAGCTTAACATATCCCAAAATGAAATCATCATATTCTTTAGGGAATTTGCTCCCGATCCAGGGTTTCTTGTCTTTGGCAAATAGCACACAGTTGTTCAAGTCAGAACTTACAAGTTGCTAATTACTACCTGAATAATCCTGGACAATGTTTTTAATCTCCCTAAGTCTGTTTCTTGTCCATAAAATGGGCACAAAAACAGAGACACCTACCTTACGGTATTGTTGAGGATTGCATGAGATTCATTAGCACGGAGGCTGACATATAAAAGTACTTGAGGATGTTGGCAATAATGACCAGAAAACCAAGCAGAGGCTACTGTTACTACTATGATTGCTCACTCCTATCAGACAAAAGCACTGATGAGGACCCTCCCTCATTCCAGTAGACATTGGTCCTGTTTCTATGTTCTAAACATCTCCGCAGTCAATCTATTTCTAACCATTCCCATCGCCCACATCCTGAAGTTACCACCATCATCTTATGTTTCATTGCTAAAAGAAGCTCATTGGTCTCCTTTTATTAATTCTTGCCCTCTTCCACTCGGAAGTCAGAATAATCTCTCTAAAATTTGAGTATGATGTCCATTTACTGCTGAAACTCTAAAGTATCTACACTGTCCTTCTATTAAGCCCATACCTATTAAGCTGATTTTCTAAGCCTCTCATGATCTGTTCCTGCTCAGTCTCCTGACTCTGGCCACTGTCCCCTTTTATGGTCCACACTCTAGATTTATAGGTCTTCCATCGGTTCCTCCAAGCTGCCAAGCACATTCGCCTTCAGGCTTTTCTTCTCCCTGGGAACCCTTCCCGCATCTCTTCTCCCAGAGCTGATCAGCCTGTAGGCCTCCACTTAAATGTTACTTTCTCAGAAACCATCTCTGACACTCTCCACTTCCTCAGTAACACAGTCTTTCAGTGTGTGCAAAACATTCCCAAATGCTTCTTCAGGAGCCATCTTCCATGAAAGCAGAAATAGTATCAGCTTTATGTACTGTTCTATCTCTGGAATTTTACTTGTTGAATGAACTGGTACATGAATCCATCGACAAATAGGAAACAAAAGGTGTGGAAGTATTTGTCTTGGATCCCTGGGGTGGTTCTAAACCCTTGCAATTCCCAGGATGACAGGGGTTTCTTTGTTATTATTTGTGTGGGCCTCTGGACCACACCTGAGTTTATGTTAATAAGATGAATCAAAAAGATGGGGCCTGGTCACCCAAAAGACCAACTGTGTGACTAGAAGGTTAAGACTTCAAGCCAGACCAACCTGCGAAAAGGAAGGGGGACTGGAAACTAAGTTCAATCACAGAGCCAGTGATTCAATTAATCATGCCTACATAATGAAACCCCAATAAAAACTCTGAGCTTCTTGGTTGGTGAACATCAATCAGTGTGCAGGGAGGATGATGTATCCTAACTCCACCAAGCACAGAGTTCAGAACTCTTTCAGAAGTTGCCCTGCGTGTCTCTGTATTTAGCTAATATTAACTCCTACCCCTCATAGTTAAACTGTGAGTATAGTGCTTTCCCAAGTTCTAGAAGATGTTCTAGCAAATTATCAAACCTGAAGGGGCCATGGGAACCCCCAAATTGGTAGCCAGCTGATCAGAAGTACAGGTGGCCTGGGGGCTGCTGAACTTGCTGTAGGTGTCTGAATAGGGGCACTCTTATTGGGGACTGTGTCCTTGAACTTGCGGAGTCTGTACTAACTCTAGGTGGTTAGGGACAAAATTTGATTACATTACAAAAGAGATGTTCTGGAAGTGTCTCAAACCCTTAGAGGGCACAAAAATCATATCCTGGTATAACAAGCAGTTCCACCCTGTCTGCAAACTATCATCCCATCACACTCCTGCAAGCCTTTCCTGTAGACCTCATCTAACATTGAGCTTGAGCCATTTTATACCCGGGCTGTATGGGTGCAGTGGTAGGGGGAAAGGTGGGTAGTATTTCTAAACACATGAAATTTATCTTTGGTGCTCTCTCAACTAACTTTATTTTGTCCTATTCTTTCTCCCTTTCTCTGCACCCCACTGATCACCAGCTTACCATGACAGTTTCCTCTTCAAGTCTCTCCTTTTCCATTTCAAAATGATTTTTCCACATCTTTCACTAACTATAATACTCATTTCCTCCATGGGACTGATTCAGTAAGTAAACCAGTAATAACCCAAATGTACTAATCCCAATAAGATGTAAATGAAGATGTCACCGGCCCTTTCTGAGACATTTTATCGTTTTTGTTTTTTTTTTAAAGATCTTTTATCCAGGGGCACCTGCGTGGCTCAGTGGGTTAAAGCTTCTGCCTTCGGCTCAGGTCGTGATCCCGGGGTCCTGGGATTGAGCCCCACATCGGGCTCTCTGCTCAGCGGGGAGCCTGCTTCCTCCTCTCTCTCTGCCTGCTTCTCTGCCTGCTTGTGATCTGTCTGCCAAATAAATAAAATCTTTAAAAAAGAAAAAAAAGATCTTTTATCCATTCATTTTAGAGACAGAGAGTGAGAGCACAAGCAGGGGGGTAGGATCAGAGGGAGAGAGAGAAGCAGACTCCTTGCTGAGCACGGTGCCCAATGCAGGGCTCAATCCCAGGACCCCAGGATCATGACCTGAGCCGAAGGGAGACATTTAACCAAATGAAACACCCGGGAGCCTGCTTCAGAGACATTTAAAAAGCGAACTTAAAGCTTTTTTTTTTTTTTTTTTAAAGAGAGAGAGAAAGCATGTTTGTGAGAGCCAGGAGGGGGAGGTGTGGGGCAGAGCTAAAGAGAGAGAGAATCTTAAGCAGACTCTGGGGCTTGATCTCATAATCCTGAGGATCATGACCTGAGCCAAAATCAAGAGTCAGACACTCAATGGACTGAGCCACCCAGGTGTCCATGCAAGCTAATTTCAAATTAGTAAAGTTCCCGAGGAGAGCAAGAAGGTAACAAGTAGCTTTATAAATTTCTAAGCCCTCTGAAGAAGAAAGACTCTACTACCTGTAACTTCCTTCATCAGCTGGGACCAGGAAGCTGCACAAATCCTAACAATTTCCTTCCTTCCCGGAGGTCCCAGGAGAGTCTTCCTCAACCCAGTTCCTGCACCCCCTTGGCTCTGTCTCCTCAGCCTACACCTACACCACTTTCCTTTGATATGCTGGGGACTGAACTATAAGGAAGAGATTGCTGGATTCTAAATGTTAAAAAAAAAAATTTGCATTTAGCCAAGGAAAAAGGAAGGACACTAATAAAAAAAATCTATCAAGTATGTAAGTAGAGCAAGTATTCACTTACAAAGGGCATGGGAAGAGAGAGAATATAGTAAGTTCTAGTCCAGCTTTTACAATCAATCACTTTTTTACAATGAACTGACTTTTATTACCTATACTAAGTTAGATCTATACTATTATTATCTATACTACTGTCATTATCTATAGTATGTCTAAACTTTTGTTAATACTACACTATTAAAATGATGCCTCTTGGGTGGCTCAGGCAGTTAAATGTCTGCCTTCCGCTCAGGTCATGATCCTGGGGTCCTTGGGATGGAGCCCCATGTCCAGCTCCCTGCTCAGCAGCGAGTTGGCTTGTCCCTCTCCCTCTGCCCTACCCTCCACATCCCCCACGCTCTCTACCTCTCTCTCAAATACAAAATAAAATCTTTTTTTTAATATTTTATTTATTTATTTATGTATTTGACAGAGATCACAAGTAGGCAGAGAGGCAGGCAGAGAGAGGGGGGAAAGCAGACTCCCCGCTGAGCAGAGAGCCCGATGTGGGGCTCGATCCCAGGACCCTGAGATCATGACCCGAGCCGAAGGCAGAGGCTTTAACCCACTGAGCCACCCAGGCGCCCCCAAAATAAAAGCTTTTTAAGAAATGATGCCTCTTGGGCGCCTGGGTGGCTCAGTGGGTTAAAGCCGCTGCCTTCGGCTCAGGTCATGATCCCAGGGTCCTGGGATTGAGTCCCACATCGGGCTCTCTGCTTAGCAGGGAGCCTGCTTCTCCCCTCCCCTCTCTGTCTGACTCTCTGCCTACTTGTGTAATCTCTGTCTGTCAAATAAATAAATAAAATCTTAAAAAAAAAAAAAAAGAAATGATGCCTCTTAATAAAATTATGGCACTGTGTTCGGACAGAAAAAAGTCACTGGGTAATAAACAGTCCTGAATATGCTAAAGGCAGCACAGCATCACATCGGCCTGTATCAATTGATCATCTTGATTTTGCAATGGACACAAGCATGACAGTATGCATGCAAAAGGCCTCAACAGCATTTGACATGGGGAAATTCTGGGTCTAGGATGCATGAAGCGTTTGATAAAGCAATGATTAATTTTTTTTTAATGAATCACAAACTAAGTAACTATTTTTTCCAAGAGGACCTTTTTATTTTTCTTCTAGAATAAAGAATGTCACTTTTGAAAGGTTAAAAAAGTCATAGTAGGGGAACTTGACAAAGTACTATTTGTGGCATACTTCAAATCCAAGGCAACTCTTTTGGCCTTGGTAAACTACGCCTCCTGCAATGTATTGTGCAAAGTCCTCCAAAGCCATTTGGAGTACCCAGGAGACTCGCTCTGAAGGAATCAAGTAAGCATTATAGCAATCGCATTTTGTTAACCTATTGTTTGCTTACTCAAAGCAGTATTGATGTCATTTTCTCTAAATAGTTCAAGTTTTCTAAGCTTTCTCAAATCTGTTTCTTGGCATTTGCCTGAAAGAAGACAGCAGATGCTTACTTATTTTACTAACAGAGTCAAAAATCCAACTTCTCCACCTTTAGCATTTATGGTCTCATCAAGTTCCTGTGACCTTTCTGTATAAAGTCAGAAAATGCACAGCCATTTTTTCTCCACTTATCTTACTGAAACCTTGATGTTTCTTTCGTGACAAAGGGCTTTAGCATTTTCCTTTGTGACTCTGACAATACTGATTTTATTAAGCACTGATTATATACTTCGGTGGCTAATGTTATTCAAACAGAGTACAGCTTGGTGACCTAGTTTTCCTTTTATCATTACTGGTTTCATTAATACTCAGGAGAAAAAAAAAACCTTCCTATGCCTTCATATAGACTGCAAGGTCTTACTAGGAATCAATCTACAATGCTTATTATTTTAGGAAATGTTAGAAAAGTGAGGCTGGCATTAAATGGAAAGATCATTTCCCCTTTGGGGCGCCTGGGTGGCTCAGTGGGTTAAGCCTCTGCCTTCGGCTCAGGTCATGATCTCAGGGTCTTGGTATCAAGTCCCACATCGAGCTCTCTGCTCAACAGGGAGCCTGCTTCCCCCTCTCTCTCTGCCTGCCTCTCTGCCTACTTGTGATCTCTCTCTCTGTCAAATAAATAAATAAAATCTTAAAAAAAAAAGCAAAAAAACCAAAACCAAAAAGACACTTATTTAAAAAAAAAAAAAAGATTATTTCCCTCTTATGAGACAGAGATGGAGGTATGTGGGATCTGGCTAGGGAGGAGAAGGAAGGTGGAAGAGCTATATACCCAGGGAATCCTAAGAAAAAGACATTAGACACACCCTCCCAGACGAGTTCTATAGTGTTATGTCCACACTAGAGAAGGAACTATAGGATTAGATTTCAAATATGACCTGGTGATAACACGTAGCTCATAAATATATTTATATTTACATTTAAGGTGTTTTTAATAGATCCCTCAAAAACCTTGACAAATTAAAATTATGATGCAATGTAAGTCTATCTGCTAATAATTGTCAAATAATTATGTACACCTTATGAGTAAGGAGACACTTGTGGTAGAGTAGGAAGAGAAGTAAGCATATAGCCAGTTAATAAGACAACATATGTGAAAACAGAACTACAGACTTGAAAGGATCATATAAACATTAGTTACAGTTTTTTAAAAAGATTTTATTTATTTATTTATTTATTTATTTGACACAGAGACAGACAGAGAGAGAAAGAGAGCACAAGCAGGGGGAGCAGCAGAGGGAGTGGGAAAAACAGGCTCTCCACTGAGCAGAGAGCCCAATGGGCGGCTGGATTCTAGGACCCTGGGATCAGGACCTGAGCTGAAGGCAGACAGGACTGAGCCACTCAGGGCTCCCTACAATTATTTTTATTATTGATTTGTCACCAAATAGAAATTTTAAATAAAGTTGTGTGTGTTTCTGTGTGTGTGTGTAAGAGAGAGAGAGAGAATATATCAGTATTCAATCAGAACAGTTTGATTATAGTAAAACTTTAATGCAGGGTCTCTCAACTTCAGCACTATTGAGATTTCAGGCTGAGGCTTGGCTAGGGGGCCTGGCGTCTGCCCCATACATTGCAGGGTGTTTAGCAGCACCCCTGATCTTTACCCACTCGGGGCCAATAAAGCTTCTCCCACCTCCTCCCTCAATTAGTGACAGCTAGAAATGTCTCTGGACATGACCAGACAGTGCAAAACTGCTCCTGGCTGAAAAACCAGGTTAAATCATAAGAAAAATGTAGAAATTATGGTTCTCCTATACAAATTAAGGATGAGAAGACAGCCAATGTGACCTAGAGCGAAGATGTCCCCCACTGGGCACACTTAAAATGAACTTAATGAACACCTAAAACTGAACACTTAAAATGTGGCCAATCTGAATTGAGATATGTTGTCAGTGTACCATACATGTTAGATTAGAAGACTTAGTATGAGAAAAAGAATGCAAAATATTTTTTAAAATTTTTATTAATTTTTTTTTAAATTTGACAGAGACAGAGGTTACAAGTAGGCAGAGAGGCAGGCAGAGAGAGAGAGGAAGGGAAACAGGCTCCCTGCTGAGCAGAGAGCCCGACACGGGGCTCAATCCCAGGACCCCGAGATCATGACCTAAGCCGAAGGCAGAGGCTTTAACCCACTGAGCCACCCAGGTGCCCCTTTAATATATTTTTATATGCTTCTCCTGGGACCTCTATAATGCAAATTAAAAAATAATAATTTTATATGGATTACAAGCTAAAGTGATATTTTTAGATACAGCGGGTTAAAATAAAATACATTATTAAAATTATCTGTTATTATTTATTTTGAAAAACGTGGCTACTAGTTCAAATTACACATGTAGCTCATGTTGTACTTCTATGTTTCAATCAGACAGTGTCACACTTGTGCAAAAAACTATCCCTCCTTCATGCTATATATTCTAGGCAGCCTTTGTTGACAAGAAAGGGAACTAAAAGACCTCTGTTCTCAGTTTTCTCCTTACATTTTCTATATTCCCCTTGGATGATCTCTAGTCTCGACGCTTCGATGATAATCTCCAAACTCTCTCTCCTATTAAAAGCTCTACTAAAACCTAGATCCAGGGCACCTAGCTGGCTCAGTTGGTAAAGCATGTGACTCTTGACCTTAGGGTTGTGAGTCTGAGCCCCACAGTGGGTACAGAGATAACTAAAAATAAATGAACTTAAAAGAGAGAGAGAGAGAGATCCCTATAATACATAAATAAAACCTAGATCCATATACCCACCACCAAATTTACAACCCCACTTGGACATTCTGCAGGAACCCCAAATTTAAATGATCCTCATTCTGAAAAAGATTGTTCCAGGAGTCCCCATTTTAGTAAATGGCCCCATTAACTAGGTTCTCAAACCAGAAACCTCAAAGTTGCCCATGACTTCTCTCTTCTCCTTCATCCCATTCACAGTCTCTCGTACTTCATTTACTTTCTAAATACTTCTGGACTCTTCCTTTCTCCTACCCCAGTGACTGGGCCATGTCTCCATCACTTACCCCATGTCAACCTCCTCTTTCCTTTACATTCTTATTACACCCTGCCCTGCCCTTCTCAGAGGTGCTCTCTTTCCTGTTGGACATCATCTACATGAGGTCAGGCACTTCCCTGTTCATTGCTGTGTCTCTAGTTCTTTCACGAATGAATGAGTGAAATGAATGAATGAGTGAGTGAGTAAAGAGGGTACAAACTGCTAGCTCACAGGTTACAATTTACTAAGGAGCTGAACTATGAAACAATGGTTCCATTTGTATATGAGGGCTGGAAAACATCAGTCTTCATGTCTCAATGCAGCGTGGATGTGCTGATACGAGTCCTAGGATTCTAGAATTGGGGAAAAAGTGCTTGGGAACCAGGTGCCCTCTCTCAAGGATGAGGTACTCTCATCCTTGACAGATCTCTACTGTGCCTAAGCTCACATGGTAAACTTTCTATATGCTGAGTCGAGAAAGACCAGCTGAAGAATGCCTTTTATAATCCTCCAGCCCTCTGGGAAAAAGATGCCTGACATTTTCCATCTTCAATGTCACAGTCCCAGAGTATCCACAGTTTCAAAGTTACCCAGTGAAAAGAAGCTAAAAGTTATGCAAAGCTTATAACAATCATGAGCTATTTCTGAAAGAAAATCATTCTCCAAGATTACAAGTTCAAGATAAGTCTCGTTTCTTCTCCTTAGGGATCCTCAATCTACCTCCACGCATAAGCCAGCCTTTGTCCCCCAGTCAACACATGACTAGTTTGAAAGGGGCGAGGATGGACTATGGCAGTATCTATCCTTACTAGTAAGTTACAGCTGCTACTGATGAGGAAGTTTTAAGAAGTCAAGAGCTTTATAGATGTTACTCTAGCCTAGCCAGAACTAGGCTAAAGACAAACTTGTAAAAGAGTCCAGGAATATATGTATTTTGAGAAGAACATGTAGATACGAGGCAAAAATCAGAACTGTGTCTCCATTTACCTTTTGCCACGGGCTCTCCCAGAAGCGGGAAAGTAGCAGTGTGGGTAGGGAGGGCGTGGTGCTATGTGAAACAGACCAGGCAAGAGCGGAAGCAGATGGCCTGTCAAAGCCAGGAGGAACTGCAGGTCCAAGGTTACTAGGTAGGCGATGTGCGTTTAACTTGTTTCTTTTCTTGTGTTAGGCAGAAATTACATAAAAGACCATTCTTTTACAGAATGAAGAAGGGAGGTTAGGTCTTGACTAAAGAAATGTTAGGAAACTTTTTTTTTATAAAGTATTTTCTCTTTTTTTTTTCTCCTTTGATAAGCCCCCAAAAGAAAACGATGGCAAATTACCAATTTAGCCAGTGGGATAAAAAGATTTAGCGAAGAAGCAACTTTTTTTCCGAACTAGCTGTTGTTTCTTTCTGGAAAGGGCTCAAAAAATGGTGGGTAACTTTCCAAAGCCCACATTTCCCCTTAAAAATCTGGTGAATCTTTTCCATAATAATTTCCAACACTTGCTCCACCTCAGCAAAAGCACTGCTTTTTCATAATGAGAGCAATGTAGCTGAGGTATACAAAAGGGAGTAGCAGACTTGGGAAAAACAAACAGAATCCCCAACTGTATCGCTCAGTTCTCATGACACCTTAGACAAATCTCTCAGCCATGTGTTCACAGCTTGGGTGAGCTCATCCCCAAAGTACAAAAACTGGTTCAGGGGTGGGCAGTGTGAGATCTTATGCTTTGTCTGTTAAAGCACAGAGATACATATGGCACAGAAATAAGACGTACAGTGTACCTGTGGTGTTAAAATTTCATGAGGGGGGTCGCCTGGGTGGCTCAGTGAGGCCTCTCTCTTCGGCTCAGGTCATGATCCCAGAGTCCTGGGATCGAGCCCCGCGTCAGGCTCTATACCCCGCCCCCCGCCGCCTGCCTCTCTGCCTACTTGTGATCTCTTTCTCTCTGTCAAATAAATAAATAAAATCCTAAAAATAAAAATCTCATGAGAGGGAAGATGAGGGGAAAATAATGTCTAAAAAAGCCTCCTTTGATGATAAGAGGAGGGTAGTAATGAACAGAAAGCTGAGAAATACTTCCCTTAGCCTTCATTTCCTCAACTGTCAAAAAGGGTCAGCATTGCCCACCTTAAAGAATTATTATGTTATAACCATATCTAAATACACACAAAAGAGGGGCACTTGGGTGGCACAGTCAGTTAAGCAGCCAGCTCTTGATTTTGGCTCAGGTCATGATCTCAGGGTCCCAGGACCGAGCCCTGCATCGTGCTCTGTGCTCTGCAGGAAGTCTGCTCGAGATTCTCTCTCTCTCCCTCAGTCCCTCTCCCACACATGCATGCACGCGCTCTTCCTCTCTCTGTCTCTCAAATAAATAAATCTTTAAAAATACGTACATATATACAAAAGAGAATGAGAGACAGAAAATAAAGCAGAGAGAAAAGAACCAAAACTGTACAAAGTCATTAAAATATAACTAAAAACAAAGACCCAAAAGTATATAATGTCATCTCACAATCAATTGTATTAAAAAGACAATTTTCTTCTCACTACTCATTTTACTGACTGAATACCTAAGATCTAAAAAGAAAACGTACAGTCATAGTAAAAGTCAAATAAGTAGTTCAAGATGAAGCTATAAATGTGGCAAAGATACAAACCTAAAACACCAATTTTAAGACCTGCCAAGCTTGTTTGAATTTTATCATAAATATCTTCTGATGCAAAGTCAACAGCAATGGTTCTTGTTTCCACTTTGAATTTTTCTCCTAGGGAAAAAAACATAAATAGAGAGAAGGAAAATTATAACATGGCAATTAAGATTGCCACTCTTCCCCCCACCCCAGTCTGATATGAAATTTAGACCAGATCATGGTAAGCAATCATGAGACCATCTAAGAGATGATACAGAGTCAACACAATAATCCTGCAATAAAAACTCCAATGTTGTTATGGAGCTGGCTGACTGTTCCTTAATCAGTTGTCCTTCTATAAATCAATAATGACTCCTTTTTAAACCCTTAGGTACAAATAATAAAACATGTTTCATACCATAATGTTATATACTCTTTAAATATCACTGGTTCCGTGATTTTTAATTGCAAAGTGATGCTTCATAATTTCAGATAGAAATGTTTGTTGCAAAATGTTTTAAACAGTGACAAATATAAAAATCCATCTTATTAAAATGGAAATAAAATGAATATGATCATCATGGAATTTAGGCCTTGGTTAATAGTTAATGGTCACCACATTAAAAACACCCACACAAAATGCACAGTGAACAGAGCTACAAAGTGACAGAAGACAGACCTCGGTGTTCTGCTGTGCTCAGGACGACGGAAGTACACACAGAGCTAATGGAAATCACACATTGAGAAACGGGACTCTGAAGAAACCAACTTATTGATGTAATGTCAAATGTTACTTTCACCCTCTCTCGTGAGCCCATTTGAGAAGGCATGAACTGTGAGGTCTTTCAGTCACTGGTACCAATTTTATTTTCGTATCTATTTGCTAAATGACTGAGTAATAGTCACATATCCTCCACGAGCCTCAGCATCCTCTCCAGAAAATGAAAGTAATGCTACCCACCCATGATCAGAGGCTCAAATAGTATCTGGTGGTATACAGAAGACACTCCATAAATGTTAAGTCTCCTCTCTCCTCTACTAACCCTAATCTCGCTTCACATAGTTCAGGTGGCTAAGAATGTTTACTCTTTGGAACTTGATGAGAATTCAAAAGAATTAATTTAAAAATCCTGCTTCCAGAAAATAAATTTTTCTTCATTCAAAGTAGATATTGGCTCATCTCAAGAGTATGGAACGTTACTCCATATAGGATGCTACCGTTCTTGATCTAAACCAGGCTACAACCGAGCTGGTTCACAAGAGATCTGGTTCTTGGTCTCAGTAAGAAGTACTGACCTGAAGTAGGAATCCATGAATTAACTGGAGAGGAGAATATGTGACCTAGAAAATTCCGTATCTGGTGTTGGGGTGTCTAGGAGGCTCCGTGTCCCTTTGGCTCAGGTCATAGTCCCAGCGTCCAAGGATCAGGCCCCACGTCATGGGCTCCCCACTCAGCGGGGAGTCTGCTTCTCCCTCTCCCTCTGTGTCTCCCCCTCATTCTTCTCTCCCTCTCACACTCATGCTCTCTCAGATAAATAAATAACATCTTATAAAAAAAAAAAGAAAATACCTTATCTAGTGTTAAAGGCACACTTACAATCCCAGGACAAATGAGTTATTGTATGTGTTCATGTAATGGGGAGCCACAGACTGGGCTGTCACTTCACAACAGCTCATCTAACAGGTCTTACTATAAATGCTTCCCAGGATTTACCACCAGTAAGTAGAGAACATGCCCTTATTAGAGCTACAGATTCTCAAGGAAAAAAAGACCCAAATCAAAAGGCTGAAGGATACCTTTTATTAAATATAAAACTTCGTTCAGGAATGAAATGAGATAAATTTGTCTATTTATTTTGAGAAAAACAAAGTATGCTTCCACACGAGTGCTATAGACTGACATTTAAGAAAATTCTCTCTGGTAATAAAAGCCACCTCACAACTCCTGAATCAGATTTACTCTTTTAAATCTCACAGGACTTGGGAAATGTACTTATAATGTAGAGTCTTGTATAGATAGGCTGCTAAACATATTCAGAGACCCTTTTGGAAAGAATGCCATTTAATAAGAACCCACAAGTAAGCTTTTCTTTATACTCACATTAGGATAAGCAAAATGGCTACTGATGCAAGCTTTTCAAAATAAATCCAATTTTGAACTTGTTCCTGGATTACCCTGAATCATGTCCTTGTCCAGTTAACACTGCTTTTCTACCTTTTCTCCACTGCCTCCAGCACGAGCTGCTGCTTCTGTAATGTAGGGCTGTCTGATCCCTCTCCCACCTCCTCACACACTCTCAGAGCTCCAGCTGGCTTTGGTTAAGAGTCACAGTCTGTGGCAATGGCCTAATAGCACTCTGAACTGACCCCCACCTCCCTACTCTTCTTGCTGTCCCAGGCTCTAGCCACACAGGACCTGAGCATTCTCTCTCTCTTTTTTTAAGACTTTTTTATTTGAGAGAGAGCGAGCATGCGCACCCGTGATGGGGGGTGAGGAGCAGAGGAAGAGGGATAAGCAGACTCCCCATGGAGCACAGAGCCCTTTGCAGGGCTAAATCCCAGGACCCTTGAGAGCATGACCCAAGCCCAAATCAACAGTCGGATGCTTAACAACGGAGCCACGCAGATGCCCCTTGAGTAATTCTTTAAACTCAGAATAACCCCCAAACATATTCAGGGCTTTTGCACTTACTGTTCCCGCTGCCTGGAATGCTCTTCCGCATCCCTTGCTTCTGTTGGGTCTTTCCGCAAATGTTACCTCCTCAGGGAAGCTTTCCTTTTCTACCTTTAAAAAAAACCGCACCCACTCCTCCACTAGCATGCATCCTTTGCCTCCAACCCCCCCCCCCCCCCCCGCTTTATTTCATTCCATGGCACTTAACCATCTTGATAACACATGCACGTTTGTTATCTGCCTCCACCAGAATTAAGCTTTGTGAAGACAAGAGCTTGGGTGTATTTTATTCAGTTGTTCAACAGTATCACAAAGGATCCAGGGTCTTTCCTCCCTCCTCTCTTATTCCATTAGGCTGGCTCCCCTCCTGGTTTCACGATGGCTACTGCCCTTCCAAGTAGTATCCCATACAGACGGCAATGCGCAATGGCAGAAATGGGACAACCTGGGGGCACCTGGGTGGCTCGGTGGGTTAAGCCTCTGCCTTCGGGGCTCAGATCGTGATCTCAGGATTCTGGGATGGAGCCCCACATCAGGCTCTCTGCTCAGCGGGGAGCCTGCTCCCCCCGCCGCCCCGCCTCTCTGCCTACTTGTGATCTCTCTCTCTGTCAAATAAATAAATAAAATCTTAAAAAAAAAAAAGAAATGGGACAACCTGTTATATTTCCCTTTTGTAGAGTGAGGAATACTTCCCCCAGAGAGTCCAGCAAACTCTCCTCACATTTCCTTTCCCAGAATTATGAGATATGCACGCTCTTGACCTGGTCCATAGATGGGCTTCACAGATTCCATGAACTGTCCCCACTACCATCACCAAGCTGTGTGAGACAGAAAGCGCAGCACATACAGAAGAACAGAGCAGGACATACTTTACTCTCTGGGTCTAGGCAATCAGGAGAGAATTCTGATGAGTGTTCTAAAAAGCTGAGGTGGGAGGTAGCTGGCTTCCTTAGCGAACTGAGGAAATAAATCTAGGCATCTCCCCCTTTCCCATAACCCACCAGCCCTCACCTGACCCTACCAACAGAAGCCAACGCAGACGAACGAACATCCTCTAATTTTAGGATGTATCAAAGCACCTGGAACACAAGCTTTCATTTCCCATAATACAGCTTTCATTTCCACCTTTACTCCCTCCCTAAACCCTGGCTCTTCTTAAGACCACCGTAAGTCTACACCACTCAGCAACAACCCACTGATGGGAAAGAATAAGAACTTGATCAAAGACTTGGAGAGGTTACTCTTGAGTACTCTGATCCTTTTCCACCACAAAGGCACAAGGCATGACAGCTGTAAATAAATAAAAATATACTGTAAGTGTAGGATAAAGATAAACAAACAGTGAATTTGGGTATTCCAATGGAAAGACACAGCCCCTCAAATGTCCCTTCGAGGAAATTCTGGCTGCCCCAGTTGCAAGAGCGTCATCAGCAGACGGCGTTCAGGTGCCAGGCCCTTTGGGGATTGCTATTGGACAGCTTGTACCTGCCAGCTTCTGATTCCAAACTATGGTCTATTCACTATCCTATTTTCTGTTCTTTCATCATGCCCTGGTTATAATTATTCTAGCTTCAAGACAAGTTTTAATATTTCTAGTGGCGCAATGTTCTTCATTATTATTCTTTCAAAAGTTTATTGGTTATCCTTACTTGTTTAGTCTGTTTTCACTAGGGTTACATTAAACATTTCAATTAAATTTATGAAGGATGACAACGTAGCATTCCCTCCAGGCTCTCCATTTACTCAACATCTCAGGGTAAAATCTTGTGGTTGTAAATTCTTTAAGAAATGAAAGAACTAAAGAATGCTGTCATTAGAATGTTACACACCATTTTGCAAAGATACTCAACACCGTTGGTTATTCCTAGCGTCAAACTGCTTGGTATTTGAAATCGGATAGGCTGGCATCCTGCTATTTCCAACTCTGGCCAAATACAATTATGCCCTCCTCCCTTTTTGCAGACTGAAGTGATTCTGAGATGGTCTTGGCCCACTGTTTCTCAGCCTAGTGGCAAAGACCAAAACCTAAGAAGCAAAGAGCTGATGAGTGGTATGAGCTGTCCGTGGCAGCCAACTCACCAGAAATGGAGGCAGACAATCAGCTCTGGCTTGCAGGGAACGCAGCTAAGAAATAGCTGGGATGATACCATTATTACTTTTATCTACTAGTCCACTGAACGCTACCCAACTACAATGTAGCATGAGAGGAAGAAATATTATTTATAACTATAGCACTATATAACACTGAATATCCTCACAGCCCTAAGCCATTCCACCACTTCCAAGCATGGATGTCCTGCTCCTCCAGTTACATGGCTGATTTTTACTCAGAGGATTGTAAATTAGTTCAAGGTCAAGTCTTGAAAGGACAGAGAAGAGACTGCACTTATAAGTAGTCTCGAGGGACGCCTGGGTGGCTCAGTGGGTTAAAGCCTCTGCCTTCGGCTCAAGTCATGATCCTAGGGTCCTGGGATCAAGTCCCGCATCGGGCTCTCTGCTCGGCGGGGAGCCTGCTTCCTCCTCTCTGTCTGCCTGCCTCTCTGCCTGCTTGTGATCTCCATCTGTCAAATACATAAGTAAAATCTTAAAAAAAAAAAAAATAAGTAGTCTCGAGATGTTGCTAATACCTCTCAGTATTAAAACTAACACACCTTTAGGTTCATTCCTACAAATATTCTGAAACATATTCAGAATAGCTTTTTGTTTAACACACTTCTAGGTCTGGCCATCATTATTTTTATTTTGCTCAAAAATTGACATCTCTTGGGACACCTGCGTGGTCAGTTGGTTGAGCTGCTGCCTTCGGCTCAGGTCATGGTCTCAGGGTCCTGGGATCCAGTCGCACATGTGGCTCCTTGCTTAGCAGGGAGCCTGCTTCTCTCGCTGCCTCTGCCTGCTTGTGTGTACTCTCTCTCTCTGGCAAATAAATAAATAAAATCTTAAAAAAAAAATTAACATCTCTTAACTTTAACAGTCTTCCCCTAAGAATAACTGTGTAAGTCTTAGAAAGACTCCTCATTTTTCCTCTGGGTGCCTGCGGGAAGGGGGCCTGAGAATGTTAGAGAAGAGACCTAATGTACATAAACTCATGTATCATTTATAATTTTTCTATTAATAAAACAAAAATATTAATTCTCCTTTGTCCCTACATCTGTTCCAAATAATCTGTTTTCCCCTAAGTTTCAGGTGCTATCCACTCTGAAATTCTTATTACATTTCACTCTTCCCCATCTTTTCCATATTGTAAATTTCATCGTTTAAGATTCAAATTATGTCACCAGCCCTGTGGACTGTCTTTTCAGGATTCCCATTTCCTCCAACATAAAACTACTTACTTACTCTCTCGGCTATGTTCCTAGAGACCTTCTATATGCCCTTAGTAAACACATAATATATATGCTAACAGTCCATTTCCTAACAAACACAGATCATTCTCTGTCATCTTTGTATATCCAGCACCCAGCACAAGGCCCGGCATATAGCACAGAGGTCACTCAAATGTCTGCTGAGTGAGTAAATAGATCAAGGCTGACACAGCCAATTTATTAAAATCATCTTCTCAGTAACTTCTTAAACTCTTCCCTATAGAAATAAAACTATGTGCTGGTAACAGATGTCCATTAGGAGGCATAAAAACATAAAGCGCTTACTATTAGGCATTTGAAAGCATTAAGATAAACTGAGAAACAACTCAGTCCCCCCATTTGCCCTGCATGGGTTGGACTATCCTTCTCATAGAGGCGGAAACATTTTAGATTTGTAGGAAACCATCCAGTCTCATGAATAAAGTACTCTAGGAGCTTAACACAGGACACAGAGATGAAGGTTGAAGATAATTTTAGTAACAGACCACTCTCCCTAACCCCAGTCCTGAAAAAGATAATTAGGGGAGAGGAGCGACTCTTGGGGAAATGGCACTATACTCAACACCTACCAATTTTAGCTTTTAAAATCTAAATTCATTAAATGCAATTTAGAACCATAAAAATATATTGCATGTTTTTAAAACCCCTGTTTTCACATAAAATGTTCTAGAGTATTTCGAGATGTAAAAAGCACAGTGAGTCTTTTGTACTTTCTCTAATTTTAAGGGGAAAGCAAAGAACAAAATGTCCCCTAACTAAATTCTCTCTTCTTCCCTCCTTTTGCTGTTTTCCTTTTTGGCCCCGAGGTCTTACCATCTCCCTCCTCCCCTACTCCTCAGGGTGAGATACCTCTCCACAGAGTAAAGCCTCCCTTGTGTAGCTATGGAGAAACGGTGATTGTGCCCTAGAAGAGAATAATTCATCTGACTCCATTTTTAAAGACCCATTTAATTATAATTATCAGAGATGCTACACAAATAATGGTCCATTTCTTTTTTTTCATTGCCCTTGAAAACACTCTCATGATCATTTTAATCTCATATGAAGAGACCCACTTTCAGTCAAATAAAAAAAAAATCCATTAATACTATCACCAGGACTCCATCCCAAAACAACTATTTCTTTATTTTAAGCCAAGGTTATTATATCTTGTTCATTACAGGCTCTTTAACTAGAACAACAACTGAAATAAATAAAAACCATATACGATGCGAATTTGTTCTATTGAGAGCACATGAATAGATTCTTTTCTTTTGAAAGCCCTGAGTTCGACACTGAGTTCAGGTGGGCAAGGCGCCTTTGAAAAAATTTTCAAATAAGGATGTTTATTTTCTAAACTTGGGAAAAAAACAAAACATAACAAAAACCTGCTAATGGAAACATCTGAATTTTATGTTCTGAGGTGAGAAAAAATGCAAAAGGTACTCCTAACATTACTAAAGACTCCAAGATGATGTCACTAATATGATGTAAGCAGAGTGTTTGTGTCCCTCCAAATTCATGTGTTGAAGCCCTATCCCCCAAGCAATGGTATCAGAAGGTGGGACCATTGGGAGGTAACTAGGTTTTGATGAGGTCATGAGGATGAGGTTCTCCTGATGGAATTCTTGTCCTCCTGAAAGAAGACAGAGAGAGCTCTCTCCTCACATGCACGCACCAACGAAAGGCCATCTTCTCATCAGTGTGAAGGCGGCCACCTAACGGGGGCCCTCACCAGGAACTGAATCTGCCAGAACCCTGAACAGGGACTTCCCAGCCTATAGAACTGTGAGAAATAAATGTGTGTTCTTTAAGATGGGTGGACCGTGACATTTTGTCAACTCAGCCACTTGTTGGCTGAGGGCCCTTCACTCAAGCCTTTTCACCTGCAGGAATCCCCTTACTACAAGAAATAATGCCCACCCTTCAGAGTTCTTGTGAGTATGTGAGAATGTATGAAGGCAACTGTCAAGGCTTACACAAATGTTTGCTTTCCGTAGACCTGTCAGCATCTACAAAGAGGACCACATCACATACAGTTGTTTTTGTCCTCAAACCGCGCAGGCTGCCCTACGAATTTTCTGCACCATTCACTCTTTCCTCTTTGAATCAGCTGCATATGCACATCCAATTCTACTCTAAAAAGTGATGTCTTTATTACTATATTATTCATGGAATCAATGGTCATGTTATGCTACTTTTAGCAATGCCTTTTGTGTCCAAGGATTTCTTTGACTCAATTTGCCTGTAATTAACCTTTGAATTACTCTGTTTTATTGGTTCCAAAAGGCACATTTTTACTCACTTTTTTGTCTCTGAAATCAGGATGCCATACAATTGATGGCGTGCCAGTTTAACCGGTGACTTTTCTTTCTTTCTTTTTTTTTTTTAGAGAAAGGTTTTCCCCAGGAGCTCACAGAGTCATAGCTGAATTTTCATGTCCAGTTCTTTTTTTTTTTTTTTTTAAGATTTATTTATTTATTTATTTATTTGACAGAGATCACAAGTAGGCAGAGAGGCAGGCAGAGAGAGAGGAGGAAGCAGGCTCCCCACTGAGCAGAGAGCCCGACGCGGGGCTCGATCCCAGGACCCTGAGATCATGACCTGAGCCAAAGGCAGAGGCTTCAACCCACTAAGCCACCCAGGCGCCCCTCTTTCTTAATGCTTACAAGCTGCCTCGTTGTTTCATGATCACCGGTGTCTCGGATTTGATGAAAGAACCCGAGAACACTGCTGACAACCCAACCTTCTCTTTAATGTCACAAAACGAAGCGAGGGCAGCTTCCAAATGCAAGATTCTCTGGTTTTTTCATGCTTACCCCACCAGCACCACTCTTCACGAAGGCAGATTTCCCATCCTAAACTAAGACCCGAAAACCTCAACATACGCTCATTCATTTACTTGGGGGCACAGGCATTTGCAAACCAAACAAAGCATCTCACTCTCTAAACTGTCAGCTATGAGAGGAGTGTCCCTGTCTGGGTCTTCCTTTGCCACCACACACTCAGAGGACCTGATTCCACTTTAGGAGCTCTATATCTATGTTTTGACTAAATTCGAAAAGTATACCCTGAATAGTGCCCGCTTGTTAGATTTTAGCCTGAGCAGAACAGCAGATATTCTCAAATAGGTCATATTTTGGTGAAGGAGCTATGCATGAACCCAACTGTTGCTCATTTATATGAACAAAGAGTGCAAAGAGAAAGCAACTCATGCCTGCAAAGTGGGATTTTAAATAGGAGGTTACATTTGTGTGGAGTCCTTGTGTAGGAAATTGGCCATGCAGAGAAGGGGGAGAAGTAAGTAGAGGCAGAAAGTCGGGGAAAGGAAAAGCATGTTCTGAGAATTCCTGTGGATGGAGTATATAGTGCACAGGGAGGACGGGACAGAAAGTATTGTGTAGCAGGAAGCTGGAGGAGGTTTCATGGGCCAAGATAATAAATAGGACTAGTGACATAATTGGCAGGGCCGATGCAAACAAAATAAAAATGTGGGGCCCCTTGTTCCAAAATTATTACAAATTTCAAGATGACCACAGCAGAGCATTAATGTAAGTATGGGCCCTTCTAAGTGGGAATGCAGAGGCCACACACCTATGGAGGCAGCCCTATAATGAGGCCACTCGACTGCAAAGTGACAAGATCACACTTGTACTTTAGGAAAAAAATGCTAGTGGCAGAAGAGAGGGCACACAGCCTGTTATGAAAAGTGGTAGGCAAAAAGGACAGAACCCAGCAGCTTCTGCTTTAGTCCCACGAGAAAGGAGGGCCCCAAGGAGAGAGGCAGGCAGGCTGGGAGACTCTTCTGAGTTAGAGTCTGATTAGACACACCGCTTTAGGGAGAGAGGACACAATGGTTTTATCCTTTTGGTTTAGAAATCTGGTAAATAAACTATCATATCTTAGAGCCACAAGAGTCTTCATAGTTTTGCATCTGAGGCAATGTTCCTGTACTTATATCTCAGTGTTTTTAAAATCATAAAAAATTATCTAAGGGGCGCCTGGGTGGCTCAGTGGGTTGAAGCCTCTGCCTTCGGCTTAGGTCATGGTTCCAGGGTCCTGGGATCGAGCCCGGCATCGGGCTCTCTGCTCAGCGGGGAGCCTGCTTCCCTTCCTCTCTCTGCCTGCCTCTCTGTCTACTTGTAATCTCTGTCAAATAAATAAATAAAATCTTTAAAAAAAAAAAAAAAAGGAGGGGACACCTGGGTGGCTCAGTCAGTTAAGCGTCTGCCTTCAGCTCAGGTCATGATCCTGAGGTCCTAGGATCAAGCCCCACATCTAGCTCCCTGTTCAGTGAGGAGCCTGTTTCTCCCTCTCCCCACCCCACTGTTTGTGGTCTCTCCCTATCTCTCAAATAAATCAATAAAATCTTTTAAAAAATTTTTTAAATAAAATCACCAAAAAGAGTTTGCTAGTTTTTAGTAAAGTGAGTTTTTTCTTGAGGTAGCTTACTTATTTCCCTCTCTTTGTTGGCTTAAAAAATGAAATTACTACCACTGAGATTTGGCCCAGAGTTGACCAGTTTTACATACAGGATTACCGTGAACTAAAAACCAAGTTGGCAAGCAAAAGATATATTTTTTGTAAACGTCCGTATATTCCTCCCTTTATCTTTCAAAACAAAAGAGAACTAAAATTAATTAGAAGTCAAATATCGCATAGTACCTTCTAAAAATTCTGATTGAGCTACCTTTTTTTTTTTTAAAGCAACCACTTTTTATTTTAACCTGTCACTTTGTTCTCACTTTATGTTGTGGTTTTGTGAAATCCTGCCACAGGAAAAAAGTATTCTTTTCGAGATCTGGGTCTCTCATTTTGGTATTTAGAAAAAGGAAGCTTAACACTTGCTTTTATTTCTTAAAAAAAAAAAAAAAAAAAAGAGGAACTTTTGAAAAAATTACCATAAAATTTAAAATATCAGCTATTGAAATGAATATTTACTTTATGGCAATTAACACTTTGAAGATAAGTATAGTTCAACAACATTTTGCCAAGAGTAGAACCATCTTTCGGTTCAACACGCACACAAAAAAAACTCTCTTCATTTAAATTGTTAAAAGAGCATAGCTTTCACATATCGAAAATAAAAGCAAAAGAATGACTGATTTAGAGTCTCTTTCTCCTGTACTCTTAGAACTAAGGATAAGAACTTGATGCAAATCATCCTGACTCTAAGGTGCCCTGAAGAACCCAGAGGTACAAAGTAAAAAAATACATAGTGTTGCAGCTAACATTCTCCCGACTGAACAGGAGTAGTAACTATTATGGTCATCAATTACTGAGCATCAGCTAGACGCCGAGCATCAACCAGATGCCAAGAAGTCTACGAAGTGACATTACATCGTTTAATCCCCGTAAGAACTTACTGGTATATTGCTGAAACTAGCAAATGATTATTCCCATAAATTTTAGTTTTCAACATTTAAAAGGCCATTATTTATTTGTTTGTTTTTTCATTGTGAAGTAATCTCAAGCAAAGAAAAGTTGCAAATACTCTACAAGGAACTTTCTTTCCTGAATGGTGTCAGAGTCAGTTGCTAACAAGATGTCATCCATCAGCCATAAATACTTCAATGCAGTGCCTCTCAAAGCATGGCCCATGCCTTTGAGGGTTGCTAAGAGTCAAAATTACTCAGATGACCATTATCTGCAGGGCGGATAAACCTTAACATGAATTCAAGCAGCAGCACCTAACTATATCCTTCACAGACTTGCAGTGAAAAAGAAGTCAGTCTGGCTTAAGAATGTCCCTTGAAGAAGCAGTAAAATCATTAATTCTATTAAGCCTATACCCTTGAGGACACATCTTTTTCATGTGCCGTGCGCCAATGGGAAGTATGCATAGAGCACTTTTTCTGTGCACCTAACAGGACAGGTGTCTTGCGGAGAAACATCCGTGAAACTGAGTCGTGTAAGTGGCATTAGGCCCTGTTCCCATACTGCTCCCTTTGACTTGAAAGAACAATGGGCACAAAAGCCATGCTTCTTCATATTTAGCAGACAGATTTTTAAAAATGGAGTCTCTCATTTTAAGGAAAACAACCAACAGTATTTATTGTCCAGGAGAAAATTTGAACTTTTAAAGCGGGAGTGGTGGGGGCAGGAGGAGCAGGCTCCCTGCCGAGCAGAGAGCCCGAAGCGGGGCTCAATCCCAGGCCCTTGAGATCATGACCTGAAAATCTGAGCTTTTAAAGGAAATATCAAAATTTTGGAATGCTTGCAGCTACCCTCATGTGCTTGAGAGAAAAGATTTTTCTGATAAGATTGGAGTGATATTAATAACTATGATTTTGGGGGGGGGGGTGCCGTGTCAACATTTGTGAGATCTGCAAAACTCAGGAACCAATACTGTCTGATGACCAAGGCACACAGTTAACAAAATCTTAATGCACAAAAACCGTATGCAAAGTGTGAGGTGGACAAATGGATTTTAATGTAACTGAGTACAAAAGTCCATTGATAGATTTTCAGATTCCACAGTGCAACTAACTTTTAAGAAATCTCCCCTTATGGCATTTTGATGTAGTATCAAAGAAGAATTCCACAATTACCTGAGGAGGCCATTCGAATCAGATCACTTCCTATTTTCCAACTACATTACCATGTAAAGCCAGATTTTCTTCTACTTCCACCAAAATAACATCACAGCAGACTAAACGAAGAAGCAGATATGCAAATGTAACTGTCTTCTACCATGCCAGATATTAAATAGATTTGCAAAAATGGAAACCGCCACACTTGTCACTGAATTTTGTTTTGTTTCAGAACCTATAGTTGTTTTTCCTGCCAAAAAAATGTTATATGAACATGCGATGGGTTTACTGTTATTCTTACATGAATTAAATAAATTTTTTTAATTAGTCAGTTTGAATTCCTAAGATAATTAACATTCACAGCTGTATCACACATAAACCAAAGCTCTTTGGAGTCCTCAATATTTTAAGAGCTGTAAAGGGGTCCTGAGACTAAAAAGTTTATGTATGTTGCTTCAGTATGTATTTCCTAGTCTCCAAAACTCAGATAGCCTTCAAAGTCAGGAAATTAACACTGATGCATTACTGCCTCTAGTCCTCGGAGCCTGACTGAGTTTCACCAAATGTCGCACAATGTCCTTTACAGAGAAAGGATCCAAATCAGAGTCACCAGACACACATTTAGCTGCCATGTCTTGTTTAGCCTCTTCCAATTTGGAACCACTTTTCAGCCTTCTCTTGACCTTTATGATTTTGACACTTGAAGATTACAGGCCAATTACTTTATAGAGTATCCCTCAACTTAGGTGTGTGTGTGTGTGTGTGTGTGTGTGTTCCCGCATGATTAAATTTAGGTCATGCATCCTTGGCAGGACTATCGTAGAACTGGTGTTTCTCACTGCATCCTATTAGGTGGCACAAAGTTTCAACTGTCCCACTACTGATTGAAGATAACTCTGATCTCTTAGTAAGGGGGTGTCTGTCAGGCTCCTCCCCTGTAAAGTTACTATTTTTCCCTTTGTAATCAACAAGGATTTTGGTACTCTATAGGAAGATACTTTGAGACTATAAAATCCCACTTTTTTCTTTTTCTTATTTAAGTCTAATTAACGTGCAGTGTTATATTAGTTTCAGGTGTACAATATAATGACTCAACAATTCTATATACTTCTCACTGCTAATCAAGATAAGGATACTCTTAAGAGATATTCCAGATTCATGTTCCGTTCTCCCAGCCCCAGCTCTGAACTAGCCATTTCTCCAAGGGTCCCTGGATCCTTAATTAGAAAACATATCTAGAACCAAAATGTGGGTGCTGAGTTTGTTCATTGCACTTGGGGTGGTCCTGCTCCCAGGAGGGACTATAAGCCTTAGTAACCAATGTTGGCAGTGTCAACACTGCCTCAACACAACACAAGCATATACTGGGGACCGTCCCACAGAGCAGCTAGTTGCCAACCAAGAGATATCACCCAAGATGCTTTTGCAGAGAAGCCAAAGATGCAGCAGTTAGGCCTTGGGGGTCTCCTCCAGAGTTCAGAACAATGTAAATCATCTTACATACTAAACACACAAATGTTTTGATAGTACTAAGTAATAAAGGCCGATAAAATACTGTAAGTTAGGCTTTAGTTTCAGAAGGGATAGCTTTGTGGCCTTCACTTGGTGGATAAAAATGTAAATAAATATTTGAGCTTTGTAGGGGCAAAACAAGCTCTTGGTTACTTCTTTTCATGCTAAACATATATAAGCAACTCTATACTTTGCCCAGAGATTTTCCAGAAAGTGTGCCAAACAGATATTGAAAAGTAAATCTCAACTGCCCACAGAAACAATTTTATAATTGGAATTTCTGTTAAAATCAATCACAGCTAAGCCTAATAATATACCATAAATACACAAACATACAGTACTATTAGCCTCTATAATTTAAAATAGTAAAACTGTGCTCCCAAATACTGATTGTCTTGAGGACCCAATTTACTACAAAGTGTGTTTATGTATGTGTTTATGTGTATATGTGTGTGTGTGTGTGTGTGAATATATATGTGTGGGTGTGTGTGTATATATATGTGTGACCTACAATATATAAAAATGTATATAATTTGGGGTGCCTGAGTGGCTCAGTGGGTTAAGGCCCGGGTCCTGGGATCGAGCCCCACACCAGGCTCTCTGCTCAGCAGGGAGCCTGCTTCTTCCTCTCTCTCTGCCTGCCTCTCTACCTACTTGTGATCTCTGTCTGTCAAATAAATAAATAAAATCTTTTTAAAAATATATAATTTTATTTATTTAAAATACATTAGTTAGTCCCATTTATCTTAATATATAATAAAACTGCCTTCTTAGAATTTAGGGGAATGATCTGGACAGTATGGGCCTTTAAAAAAGAAGTTCAATGAAATATAAGCTAAACCTTTTTTCATATTAGTGTATTTCTCTATAGATGACAGGCACAGTGTCATTTCCATGGCCCATCTGGTTGCCTCAAAGTCTTATAGTAGGAGCTCAACAGATATTAGAATGAAGGCAAAACTATCCTCAGTACTTAAAAACAGATGAACCAAGACTGACGCTAGGCCATAATGCCAATACACATTAGCTGGATCAAAGCAGTTATCGGAGGACAACAAATTGCAGGCAAAATATTCTATATATAAATTGACCCTTGAATAACAAAGGCAGATGTGCTGCCGACTGAGCCACCTGCGTGCCCCTCTTTATGACTTTTTAAAAAAATATATTTATTTGACAGATGGAGATCACAAGCAGGCAGAGAGGCAGGCAGAGAAGGGGGGGGGAGAAGCAGGCTCCCCACTGAGCAGAGAGCCCGATGCGGGGCTAGATCCCAGGACCCTGGGATCATGACCTGAGCTGAAGCCAGAGGCTTTAACCCACTGAGCCACCCAGGCACCCCTCTTTATGACTTTCTTAATAGCATTTTCTATTCTCTAGCTTACTTTATTATAAGAAAGAGTATATAATAGATATAAAACACAAAATGTGTTAATTGACTATATTATCAGGAAGACTTCCCATCAACAGGTTATCAGTAGTTACGTTTTTGAAGAGACAAAAGTTAGATATGAATCTTTGACTGCATGGGGGGGGTCAGCACCCTTAAACCCCACATTGTTCATGGGCCAACTGTAAACATACATATTTTTATAGGGTTACATTTTTTTTTAACATTTCAATTCACAAAAAAGGTCTATGACCCTCAAAAGAGTAAAAATTTTTGGTCTAACTACTCCCCAGAAATAACTACTGTGAATGGTCTGGGCTATAAACTTGTAGACCTTTTTTGATACATATCTACATATGTTATATACATACAAAGTTGGCTCATGAGTTTAGCATTTGGGGGTTTTGTTACTGCTGTTTTGCAAAAGTAAAACCAGACTTTCTCAAAGTATGCTACTTTGCAACTTGTTCTTTTTGTTTGTTTGTTTGTTTGTTTGTTTTTTAAATAAAGATGGCCTTCCGGGATGCCTAGGTGGCTCAGTGGGTTAAGTGTTTGCCTTCAGCTCAGGTCTGGATCCTGGGATTGAGTTCCACATGGGGCTCCTTGCCCAGGGGGGAGCCTGCTTCTCCCTCTGCTTGCCACTCCCCAACTTGTGCTTGCAGCAGCCCCTGCTCATGCTTGCTCTCTGTCAAATAAATAAAATCTTAAAAAAAAAAAAAAAAGATGGCTTTACACATAGACTTTTAAAAATGACTGGGGCGCCTGGGTGGCTCAGTTGGTTAAGTGACTGCCTTTGGCTCAGGTCATGATCCTGGAGTCCCGGGATCGAGTTTTAAACTTTAAAGTTTAAAATTAAAACTTTTAATTTAACTTAATTGATTAATTAACTTAATTAATTAAGCTTTAAACTTTAATTTTAAACTACAAAACTTTTAAATAAAACCGCCTGGTTTTATTTTGGCTTCCTTTATACATCAGCCACTAGGAAACAGTTACACTGGTAGGTATTAGAGCCTGCACAACCATTACACTTCTTTAAAAACAAACAAAAACAAACGAACAAACAAACAAACAAAAAATCTTGTTTATCATCATACCAAACTTGATTTCAGCCAAGTTTTCCCTTAAAAGGCATAGTCACTCGTGAGTCTCCCAGCAAAAGCGGGTTTCAGGGCCCGCTTTTTTATGCCAGTTCCTAAATCTTGGTTAGTTCTCCAGGAGTTCCCTTTTGAACTGAACAGTGTGGAATTTAAGTGTTCAGTCTTGGACACGGGGCATTTGGGCTCTCTCTTTGCCCCCCCGCCCAGGGTTTGTCAGCCAACTTCTGGTGGTCACTGAACTGGTTTCTCAGCCAATAGCCTTCTGCAGTAACATATCCTTTTACCTTTTAAAATTCTGATGTATCAGATGCCTGGGTGGCTCAGTTGGTTAAGCGTCTGCTTCAGCTCAGGTCATGATTCCAGCATCCTGGAATCAAGTCCCACATCGGGCTCCTTGCTCGGCGGGGAGCCTGCTTCTCCCTCTGCCTCTGCCTGCCTCTCTGTCTGCCTGTGCTCGCTCTCTCTCCCTCTCTAACTAATAAATGAATAAATAAAAATAAAATAAAATTCTGATGTATGTATGGTTTTTTTAAAGGGCTTTAAAAATTTTTTTTTAATTTAATTTATTTATTTGAAAAATTACCTGGAAAAGTAAGTAAAGGCCAATGTCTTTTTCCTCCCTTTCATCCACTCCTATTCCTCATGAAATGCCACAAGCAGATAAGAATTAAGAGCTACCAAAGCACATCATATTTCACTGGGAAGCCAGGAAAAGCACTGCACTGTGTTAAGTGTTGTTTAAAAAAAAAAAAAAAAAAGCAATGGGTGTTGTATGTAAGTGTGGAATCACTATATTGTATACCTGAGACTAATATTAGAGTGTATGTTAACTAAATCGAATTTAAGTAGAAACTTGTAAGAGAGATGCCTGGTGGCTCAGTCAGTTAAGCTCAGGTCAAGATTGTGAGGTTGAGCCCCCCGCTCCCCCCATTGCTTAAGATTCTCTCTCTCCTCTCCTTCTGAAACCCCCCCCTCCTTTCTTTCTCTCTCTCCCAAAAACCAAACAGACAAACCAGCGAAGACACTTCTACATCTCCCGGAGGAAGACTAAAACAACACAAGACATGATATCCTTATGTGTGACTATGTCACTCACGTATATGACACGTAGCAATGCCACATATTTATAAGAATAGCATGCGCAGGACACCTGGCTGGCTCAGTCACTGGAACATGCAATTCTTGATCTCAGGGTTGTGCATTCCAGCCCCACGTTGGGTGTAGAGACTACTTAAAAATGAAATCTTTTTAAAAAGGGGAGGGGGTAATGAGGGACGCACGCCTGGGTGGCTCAGATGGTTAAGCATCTGCCTTCAGCTCAGGTCATGATCTCCAGGTTCTGGGATTGAGCCCCATGTTGGGCTCCCAGCTTAGCAGGGAGTCTGCTTCTCCCTCTCTCTCTGCCTCTCCCCCTGCTTGTGCTCTCTCTGCTTCCATATCTCTCTCAAATGAATAAATTAAAAGAAAAATTAAACCAAAAAAAGAAAAAAAGAACAGCATGTGTATGAGATGCTATCTTGCACAGCAGACAGTATGTGTGGAAATATAACACAGAGAAAAGGGAGTAGGGAGGAGATCACCTAGATTCTGCTACCAGTCCCTCCCATGAAATTAGGGAGATGCTAACCTTTATTATTCTCTCAAATATCTGAGTCAGCAAAATTATTTTGCAAATGTCAATGCATTCTAACAGTTTTTGAAGGGGCAGCTAGTTAGGATCAGAAATGGGAAAAGCAGCGGCAAGTTTTCTTTATCAGTAGGTATTAGAGGCCAAGATGATGAAAAACAGAAAGACAAACAAAATTCGGTAAGTCTCCTCAAGCATCCTACCCACAGGGAAAGCAGTAGGGGCTCATGGAGAAGACATCTGGTGGACCGCCCTGGGTAAAGAGCAGTTAAATTTCTCCTTCTGCCCCAAGAAAGCAATTAACATATTATACCTGCAAAGGCAAAGACTGAAAGTTCAGCTTTCCCCTACACTCAAAAATATCTCAAGTTATGTTACCTTGCTTGATCTTGACAACAATCCGCTAAGTTACATACAGTGGATATTATCAACGTCACAGACAGGAATATACTTGTCTTGCACAAAGTACTACAGACAACCAGGTGTCTTGGGTAACAGAGATCCTTGGTGAAAGACTCCAGGTGGATCCAGATCACCCACTGACTAATTCCTGCTCTTAGCATCAAGCTCTGGTAACAATTCTTGGTATTTAAACAGAACAATCTAGATAAAAGCAATGTCATCAGTTTATTTCATAGTCCAACATGGAACACTGTTTTTTTTAAAGGTCTGGATTCCAGCTCATTTAAGAAGGTGGATAATTCTTAATCGTGCAGATCCATTAATTATTAATAAATGATAAATGCCTATTAGGTTCTCCTTAAAATGTTTACTGCCCGCACAGATCATATATACTCCTACTACGTTGTCTGCACAGCTTTGAGTGGGCCTCATTTGTCACCCACATATTTACAAGTAGATGAAGGTAAAGTGACAAATGATAAATTCCAGCTCATGATTCTGAAATGTAAGGTAAACTATAAATTCTGAAGGTCAAAAAGTTCAAGATGAATGTCATTAATTAAACAACTGAGTTCTAAAATATTCTACCATCATTTTCAAATTGAATCAAGGGAAATAAACCTTCCACAATACCTAACAGAGCTTTCAGCAAATACTTTATTTACATACTCTAAAATGCTTAGTCTTTACAATTTTATACCAAAGAGATTAGAAAGGGAATGTTAATATTAGTTCACAATACCAAAAAAAAAAAAAATCTGGCTTTTTAAGAAAATAAATATTAATATATAATATATAAGTAATTTTGAACCATGTATATAACTGTGTGCATGTGTGTCACTGTCAGCTTTTTAATTTAGGGGAAAAGATAAAAAGAAAACTTGAAGAAATTAATTTGAGTTGCCCATAAAATTGGGTTTATGAAGCAGATCATAGTAGAATGCACACTTGGGGTTGTGGTTATGCAGGACAGAAAAGAAGCTTTCAAAAAACATTTTTACACTTACTTACTCAAAGAGCTGTCTGGCTAGGAGTGATCACACAAGGCAGTGTACTCTGTAGCTGGGCTGCTTGGGCCAAACCCCAGTTCTGCCACTCCTCAGCAATGTGACCCTATTAGTTTTTGATGGCTGCATCACACATTACCATAAACTTAGCTGTTTAAAATAACACATGTTCCCTACCTCAGTTTCTGTAGGTCAAGAATGCAGCCATGGTAGGCCTGGGTCCTTTGCTCAGGTTCTCAGAAGGTTGTGACCTCATCTGAGGCTCAGGCTCTACTCTCAAGCTCAGCCCTTGTTTGTTGACAGGATTCTATTCCTTGCAATTATAAAACTGGGGATCCGTCTCCTAGAGGCCACCTGCCATTCCCTGCCACATGGCCCTCCCCACACACAGCAGTGTGCTTCGTCAAAGCCAAAAGAAGGGCATTTCTGGTGCTTTAAATCTCTAACCTTAAGGAAGACTTGAGTAGGTGTTTTAAGTGGTCACCTGATTAGGTCAGGCCTACCAAAGATAATTTCCCTTTTGATTAACTCAAAGTCAACTGATGAGACTATGTATCTGCAAGTTCACTTCACCTTTGCCATATAATGTAACCTAATTACAAGAATGTCATCCGCTGTATCTACCGGTCCTACAGGATTCTATTCCTTGCGATTGTAAAACTGGGACTCCATCTCCTAGAGGTCACCTGCTATTCCCTCAAAAGAGGGGGATTATATGGGTGTGTACACCATGGGGCAGGAATCTTCAGGAGCATCTTAGAATTCTGTTTACCACAGACAATTACCCCTCCATATCTTGCTTGTATCCTCTCTCCAATGGGGATAACAGAAGTATCAATCTCAGAAAGCTGTTCAATGGTTCAAGGAGTTGAGTTCCACAGAGCTCTCGGAGCAATCCCCAGCACATGTAATTGTTATAGAAATAATGGCTCAACAAAAAATAAATGATGAAAATAGTGGTCCATGAGTTGGTGGGTCCTCAAGTTTGGCCCCAATTAAGGCTAAGGTGATATAAAATTGCAAAGTCTTTAACAAGTTATCTACTTTCCTTTTTAAATTCTTTTAATATAACTGGAAAAATATGGTGCCAGGGGCTTGTACTGCCACACGGTAACAATAAGGGGGAGCTGCCACCATTACATGGGGAGAGTTCTTCAATTCTCCAGGCCTCACTATATCTTCTTGCTTCACTCCAGCCCACCAGATTCAGTTCCATAACTGCCTGGTCTCTATAAGCTTATGTATTTCTGACCAGAAATCTAAACTGATCCCTTCCAGCCTATGTCCAGTATACAAAACAAAGACAGAAGACAGGCTTATAGCAAAATATATTTTTTGAAAATATTAAATGTTAAAAAAGTAAAAGGAAGAAAAACAAAATATGTACTTCCCATGCCATTTTTTTTTTAAGTCAAAGGAGAATAAGCTAAGGAATCCAAATGCAGACATCAGAAAGAAACATTTTGGAGGCAGCATGTAACAACAAAAGTTTGAGATTTATAGTTATTCCTTCCAAAAGCATGAAAAACTTACACTGAACTATGGATTTTGGGGTCATAGTGATATGTCAACATAGGTTCGTCAATTGGAACAAAGGTACTCAGGATTTTGATAGTAAGGGACGCTGTGTGTATATGGTCAGTCTCTGCACGCTCCACTCAGTTTTGCTGTGAACCTAAAACTGCTCTAAAAAATAGTTTACTTTTGGGGCACCTGGGTGGCTCAGTGGGTTAAAGCCTCTGCCTTCGGCTCAGGTCATGATCTCGGGGTCCCGGGATGGAGCCCCATATCGGGCTCTCTGCTCGGTGGGGAGCCTGCTTCCCCTCTCTGTCTCAGCCTTCCTCTCTGACTACTTGTGATCTCTGTCTGTTGAATAAATAAATAAATAATTTTTAAAAAATAGTTTACTTTTAAAAATAAATAAATACACTGAAATATTTTTTAAATCTAGCAAGACAAAAATTTCCCCTCAAAATACTCTTTAAAAAATTTTCAAAACATCTCCAAAATGGCTTGAAAGTATTTTCTTTCTCCGAAAATCATTCATTAGAATCTGACAACTTAAAATTCAGTCACAAAAAAGATCAGTACATATTCCCACAATGCTCATTCCATTCAAGAAAAAGTAACCACTCTTATGGATTGAGTCTCCATTCATACGGGATCACAAGCTAGTACACAGGAAATTTCACTTGCTTTCAAAAATACGTTAATATCCCTAAAAGTCTGTACCCCAATACTTGATTTCCTTCATCTACCATAAGCAGCTGCATTGTATAAAAGTCCCAGAGGCAATGCTTCTATGTAAAATGATGATTGAAGTAATACTCAGCCCTTCTCGTGTAGTCGTGCTAGGAGAAAAATAACGCTTTAGCACTGAGTGTGAAAGGGTGATGGAAAGAAGACAAAGCCAAAGAAATAACAAAAATATTTTAATTCATGATTTGATTATGATGGTACAAGTTAACTTTTACATAAAGACACATCTATTCTCACGTTTTCAGGAATGAACTTCTAGGAGAAAATGAATGGGTGGAGGGGGGTGTCTTACAGCTGTTTATTTTCCATTTAATGCAATAATTTGCAACATATTCAGCTTCCATCATCCTTAACATGATCTTTAAAATGTACTTTACATCTCCTCACTAGTAACCATTCACCACTGGAACTATGCCAACAGAGGGCAAACTGCCAGGTAACCTGACTTACAAAATATTTTTTTTTTTTAAGATTTTTATGTATTTGGCAGAGAGAGGGACAGCGAGAGAGGGAACACAAGCAGCAGGTGTGGGAGAGAGGGAAGCAGGCTTCCTGCCGAGCAGGGAGCCCAACACGGGGCTCGATCCCAGGACCCTGGAATCATGACCGGAGCCAAAGGCGGACACTTATTAATGAATGAGCCATCCAGGCACCCCGACTTAGAAATCTTTGTAGGTTAAAAGCTTTTAAAGCAGTTAAGTAAGAAGGTTAGCTACTCTACTTTCAAACTATGGATATGTATAAGTTTAAAATTCATAAAGCATACCAAGAGCTAAGACATAAAAATCAGAATCTTGGTATAGATGATTAAAACTGCAGCCATGCGCTCTGTCACCTGTTTGACCATAGTTACGGGGGTAAAATAGTGACCAGTGTCCACAAATACTCTTGAATGCTTTGGCTCAGTATGACTCTTTAAAATTCCTCAGATTCTCTCCTTTATGACTTTATACCTTTGTTGCCTATGGTAGAGCCATTCTCAGATTCTTCCCCAGACCTTTCCTCAAGGTAGGCTTGACTACATGTGACCCTGCCTTGGATGGGGGCTTATTTTGCATATTTTACTGGTATATGTGGGGTTTCTCCTCTTTTATTATCATGTAGTCTCCTTCGGTGTTTTTTGTTTTGTTTGTGAGGTGTCAGTCCACAGAAGGTCTAGGTAATAACTCCAAGTCTGCTACTGTATTTACAACGTTATCTTAAGCAATGTATTTGATGGAAAAAGCAATGTTTCAGGTATGACAAAGAGACTCTCAGTATGTCTCAAGAATGTAAGTACTCTTGCAAAGACAGATCCAAAATAGTCAAAAACGGGAAACAACCTGAATGTCCATCAACAATGGAATAGATAACTAAATTTTAGTATATTCACAAGGGATGAAAATAAATGAACCACATTTTTTTGCTATTAACAGTAATGATCCTGGGAACAATCCTGGGCATGTCCTCGGAGCACATGTGAATGCACATGCATTGCATCTATACATTATATGCTGAACTGAAGAATCCGAAACTCAAAAGAATACATAGTGTATTATGCGATTTATATAAAAACCAAAGAAGTCAAAATTATGATAGTATTTGAAATTAATTACTATTAGATAATGTTAAAAATTTAATTAAAATTAAGAAACTCAGGAGAGGAAAGAAGGAGCAGTAAATAATTAGGAGGGAGCATGTGATTCCCAGAATTTTGTGATCACTTCTTAACCTGTATGTGTACAGTTTTCTTACATCCTGAGTTTATATTGTTTTTAGTATTAACATTTATAGGGATGTTTCTGTTAGGAGACAAAAGCAAAATTAATGGAGAATATTTATAAAGTGTAAGTATATCAAAGGAGAAGAACGCTATTTCACTGACAATGACACAAATGAAATGGAATTTCTCTCTAGATGTGCTTAGAAAGGGTAACAAAGGTCACAAGCTGTAATGTCCTTTGGGCCAAGCACATTACTCAAGTTCGTGAAGAGAGCCTCATAAAAGCATATATGTAGGCACTGCGTGAGCAGGGATGGCCTGGGACAAACTTGACAGGGCAGGCAACTGGTTCTCAATGCCAACGGATTGCTGCCCTACAGGAATGCTGGGCCCAGGGTTAACAGATCATTTGGATTTTCAATAGAAAACATAAAAAGTAAGATTTATGTAATTAAGTGAAATCTGCTAATCATTAAAATAAAAATCAGGCCCAAAAAAACCTGTCTCAAGGGTATCTATTAGAGACATCAAAGAGGAATGCTGTGGGAACAAGTCCTTAGGGAACCAGTAAGAGGTTGGTAAGCAAGGCACCAGCAAAATGTTGGCTCCCAGAGAAGATGATATTTCTTTCTGAGAGGAGGATGAAAGGCTAGGCGTATAGAGACACATACTGAGTAAAACAGGGCCTTTGTTAGAAGGACACAATAAGGACTGACCAGGAAGGTATGGGGAGTTATCTATAGCAATGGTTCTCAAACTTCGCTGCAACAGACCCTTTTATCAAAAGGATGCAAAAAAGATGTATAAAACCAATTGAAGCAGAGCAAAGCAGGAGGAAAGCTGGAGTCCCACCTCCGAGACTGTCATCTACCTTGCTGGCAGTCCAACATCCAGCCTCACAAACCACTCCTAAAAGACACACCAAGGATGAATAGAGGCTTTCCAGAGTTTTCCATCCCCCATGCAGTTCAGAAATAGGAGCCAAAAACACAATTCTGAGCAATTCAAGACCAGAAAACAAGGCACATTTTCAAGGCACCTTGGGTCCTGGATTAATACCATAAAGGATAAGCTGGGGGAAAGGAGGATGAATAGTTAGAAAGAATGCAAGAAATACCACGTAGCAGTGAAAGCAGTAAGTAGACGTGCACTTGACGTCTCCAACTGAAGATCAACATTACAGCCTACTGCAGGATCTTGGGGAACCTCGCCAGCTTGTCCTCATACTTGTTCTAAGGATCGACATGGATGCTTATCTCACCACTTATTATAGGAAACCTCTCAAATATTACTGGAACACTTGTTTTTAATCAAAGCTCGTTTTAGTAAAATTAACCGTTTTATGCAGTCACGTTAGGGTTTTACTAATTCAAAGTCATCCTTAAGTATTCAGTTGGACACAGCTGTGTCTTAAAAAATGAAACGGAATTTTAGCCATCCTGACATGTGTGAGATGGTATCTCATCATGCTTTTGTGTTTCCCTGATGATGAGTGATGTTGAGATCGTTTCGTGTGTCTGTTAGCCACCTGGATGTCTTCTTTGCAAAGGGTCTATTCAGGTCTCCTGCCCATTTCTCAATTGGGTTATTTGTTTTCTTGGTGTTGAGTCTGTTAAGTTCTTTGTAGATTTTGGATACCCTTTATCAGATATGTCATTGGCAAATATTTTCTCCCATTCTGTAGGCTGCCTTTTAGTTTCGTTGACTGTTTTCTCCACTGTGCAGAAGGTTTTTATCTTGATGAAGTCCCAATAGTTCATTTTTGCTTTTGTTTCCCTTGCCTCCAAAGACGGGTCTAATAAGAAGCTGCTATGGCCAAGGTCGAAGAGGTTACAGCCTGTGTTTTCCTTTAGGATTTGCATGATATCCTCTCTCACATTAAGGTGTTTCATCCATCTTGAATTTATCTTTGTGTATAGTGTAAGAAAGTGGTCCAGTATCACTCTTCTGCATGTTGCTGTCCAGTTTTCCCAACACCATTTGCTGAAAAGGCTTTTTTCCATTGGACATTCTTTCCTGCTTTGTCAAAGATTAGTAGACCAGATAGTTGTGGGTCCATTTCTGGATTCTTTTTTCTGTTCCATTGATCTTTGTGTCTGTTTTTGCCAGTACCATACTGTCTTGATGACTACAACTTTGTAATACCTTGAAAACCAAAACTGTAATGCCTCCAGTTTTGTTTTTCTTTTTCGGAATTGCTTTGGCTATTCAGGGTCTTTTGTTGTTCCATACAACCTTTAGGATTGTTTGTTCTAGTGCTATGAAAAATGCTGGTGGTATTTTGATGGGGACTGCATTAGATGTATAGATGGCTTTGAGTAGTATAGATATTTTAACAATGTTCTTCCAATCCATGAGGATGGAATGCTTTTCCACTTCTTGTGTCCTCTTCAATTTCTTTCATAAGCATTCTACAGTTTTCAGAGTACAGATCTTTTACTTCTACCATTAGATTTATTCCTTGGTATCTTATTGTTTTTGGTGCAATTGCAAATGCGATCGATTCCTTGATTTCTTTTTCTGCTGTTCTGTTATTACAGTACAGAATGCAACAGGTGTTGGCGAGGATGCGGAGAAAGGGGAACCCTCTTACACTGTTGGTAGGAATGTAAACTGATGCAGCCACTCTGGAGAACAGTATGGAGGCCCCTCAAAATATTAAAAATAAAACTACCCTACGGCCCAGCAACTGCACTTCTAGGTATTTACCCAAAGGATACAAAAATACAGATTTGAAAGGACACATGCACCATGTTTACAGCAGCATTATCAACAATAACCAAACTATGGGGAAAGCCAAAATGTCCACTCACTGATGAATGGATAAAGATGTGACATAGACACACATAGACACACACAGGAATATTACTCAGCCATCAAAAAGAAGGAAATTTTGCCATTTGCAGTGACATGGATGGTGCTAGAGTATATTATGCTAAGTGAAATAAGTCAGATAAAGGCAAACACCACATAATCTCATTCAGAGGTGGAATTTAAGAAAGAAAACAGAGGGGCGCCTGGGTGGCTCAGTGGGTTAAGACCTCTGCCTTCCGCTTGGGTCTTGATCCCAGGGTCCTGAGATCCACCCCGCATCGGGCTCTCTGCTCGGCGGGGAGCCTGCTCCCCCCCCGCCCCGCCGCCTGACTCTCTACCTACTTGTGCTCTCTGTCGGATAAATAAATAAAATCCTAAAAAAATTAAAAAGAAAACAGATAAATATATGGGAAGGAGGGAAAGAAAAAACAAAGGGAGAGAAACAAGCCATAAGAGCCTTTTAACAATATAGAACAAGCTGAGGGTTGATGGAGGGATGTGGGTGGGGGGTGGGCTAGATGGGTGACAGGTATTATGGAGGACACTTGTTAGGACGAGTACTGGGTATTATATGTAAGTGATGAAATACTGAATTCTACTCCAGAAACCAGTAGTGCCCTGCATGTTAACCACCTAAAATTTAAATTTAAAAAATGAGCAGAGGACCTGAATAGATATTTTCCCAAAGAAGATAGACAGATGGCCAACAGATATATGGAGAGTTGTTTGGCATCACTAATTATCAGGGAAATGCAAATTAAAACCACAATGAGATACTACCTTATACCTGTCAGAATAGCTAGAATCAAAAAGACAAGAAATAGCAAGTGTTAAAGGAACCCTTGTGCATTATTAGTGGGAACATAAATAGGTGCAGCCACTATAAAAAACAATATGGAGGTTCCTCAAAAAATTAAAAATAAAACTACCATACAATCCAATAATTATATCTCTGGGTATGTACCCAAAGAATATGAAAACACTAATTCGAAGGGATACATGCATCCCTATGTTTATTGCAGCATTATTTACAATATCCAAGAAGATAGGGAAGCAACTTAGGAATTCATCAAAAGATGAATGGGGGGACACCTGGGTGGCTCAGTTAGTTAAGCACCTGCCTTCGGCTCAGGTCATGATCCCAGGGTCCTGGGATCGAACCCCATATCTGGCTCCTTGCTCAGCAGGGAGCCTGCTTCTCCCTCAGACTGCTGCTCCCCAGGTTGTGTGCTCTCTCTCTCTGTCTCTCTGACAAATAAATAAAATCATTACCAAAAAAAAAAAAAAAAAAAATGAATGGATAAGAAAGATCTGACACACACACACACACACACACACACACACACACTGAATATTCCACAACCACAAAAAAGTATGAAATCTAACCATTTGCAGCAATGTGGATGGACCTAAGGATATTATACTATTGGGTTATGGACATTGGGGAAGGTATGTGCTATGGTGAATGTTGTCAAGTGTATAAACCTGGCGATTCACACACCTGTACCCTGGAGCTAATAATACATTATATGTTAATAAAAAATTAAAAAATTTAAAAATAAATAATTAAAAAGATCATTCAGGCGGGGGGGGGGATATTATACTAAATGAGATAAGTCAGACCGAGAAAGAAAAGTACTACGTGATTTTACTCATATGTGGAATCTAAAAAACAAAGCAAAGGAATAAACAAACAAAAAGTAGAATCAGCCTTATAGACAACAAACTGATGGTTGCCAGAAGGAAGAGTCATGGGAGAATGGGCAAATGAGTAAAGAGGAGTGGGAGATACAGGCTTCCGGTTATGAGATAAATAAATCATGGGAATAAAGGTACAGCATAGGGAATACAGTCCTTGATACTGTAATAGTGTTGTATGGTGACAGAAGGAAGCTACACTTGTGGTAAGCATACCATAATGTATAAAGATATGAATCATTGTTTTACACCTAAAACTGATATAACATTGCATGTCACCTAAAAAATTATTAAAAATTTTTTAAAAATGAAAAGGAATAAATACATCCATTTTAATAAAAATGCTCACAACCTTGGGGCGCCTGGGTAGTTCAATGGGTTAGGCCTCTGCCTTCGGCTTGGGTCATGATCTCAGGGTCCTGGGATCGAGTCCCGAGTTGGGCTCTCTGCTCGGCAGGGAGCCCGCTTCTCCCTCTCTCTGTCTGCCTCTCTGCCTACTTGTGATGTCTGTCTGTCAAATAAGTAAATAAAATCTTAAAAAAAAAATGCTCACAATCCTAAAATTGACCCAATGATAACAACTGACTGTAATTGACTGTAATTCAACACAGTCACGATACAAGTTGAGTTTAGTTTGTTTTTTTAAACTCTTGATGCTATGTAACCGTGATACTATGTTTTGGCAATATTTGCCTCCCCCAAATTATCACTTCGTTCCCCAGCTACGATATTTAAAGCACAGATTAAGAGCAGAGGGGTAATGAAGGACATAGTACAAGAAGCCAAAGACTCTGCCCACTTCGGTCATTAGCTAGGTAAGAACTGAGGGGTTTAGTCTATCAGTAGCTCCTAAACAAGAATGATCTATAAAATCGTGGGGTACGTTTTCTAAATTACACATACCTAAACATGATTCTACTCAGTGTTCCCCCAAAATGAATATACTTACATTTTGTGGCTTAATATTTTTATCAGTTATTGAAGGGTGACTACATTTTAGATTTTACACATCACTACAGCATTAAACAAAATGAAAACACAATGAAAGCTGATTCGACATCAACATTCTTTATTACTATTAGCCTGTTGTCATTAGACATTAATTCTATTAATTCTTCTTAACAGTGAAGGAATAAAAGAATTCAAAATTTATGAAATTTCTTGTCAGTTTTAATGGACTCATCTTCTCTTTCATTTTAGTACTAGATATAGCACTAAGTCATTTAAATTAGTACTCGGTAGTTAAAGATTTATAAAGAGTAGCATGTAACATAAACTTGGCATTTAAGAAGTAATGATATAAAACTATTAAAATGGTGGATAATTGACAAGAAAATATATAACTTTATAGGATGGAAAAATCAAGTTAAAGTGAACCTTTTCCATCAAACTTTCAAAGTACTTTCTTTCCAAGATGAAAAGGGAGGCAATCCCTACATGAAAGTCCTGAAGAACTTTATAAATACATCCAAAGAATATGCCTTCCTACGAATTCTTTTATAGCTTAAGTCCATACCCCAGATTATAATTATCCACTTAGAGTAACAACTAATAATTTTCAAGTGGGAGGAGAAACACCAATCATCTACTTAAATGGGACTCATTTCAGAACACCTTGGCCCCACATTTCCTCAACTAAAAAAAGTTTTATTTTACATAAAAGTTACCGAGCCATCAATAATCCAATTGGAAAGACCACTCGCTGTTTTAAAGAAACCATGCAAACATAAGCAAATGTCTTAATTAAGAGGTATAGTTCGAGTCTGGCCACAGCGCAGTACACTCCCACGCGCTTAATGCCAGCTGTAGACCAGCGACTTTCAAGCAGCTGCCTTAATTACACATGCAGATCAACACATGCTCATTTGGCTGGGCCAACTAATTGGTAGGTAGGCTACATTTCTAACAAAATATCCACCCATATTACAGATGTTGTTCTCTAGCAGGGTAAACGATTGGTAACAAACAGTAATGAAGTGGCAATAAGGTACACTTGGCAAAATGATTTAGTTGGACAGTTTACAAGAGGATCCCACATTAGCTCTGAAAACCACTTATGCCAAAATTGGAACATCAACTAAATTTCAAAAGTATCTTTCTGTGCAAGATTAAGAATACTAAAATGTTTCACAAGGGTTCTTCCGTCACCAAAATAACACTTGCAACATTTGCAAAGTGGACCCATCCCCCTTAAACATACCAAGCCCAGGGCAAACCTGCAAAAACATTTAGTCCTATTCTTTCCTTAAAGCCCAATGCAGGGACGCCTGGGTGGCTCAGTGGGTTAAGCCTCTGCCTTCAGCTCAGGTCATGATCCCAGGGTCTTGGGATCGAGTCCTGCATCAAGCTCCTTGCTTAGCAGGGAGCCTGCTTCACCCTGCTTATGCTCTCTCTCTGACAAATAAATACACTCTTTTAAAAAAAGAGCCTAATGCAGACCAAATATTTATAGACATGTGCAAAGATAATAATTCTATTTACCAGGAAATATATAAGGATCTATAAGGGTAAAAAGGAGGGGGATATGAGGCTCTTCTGTTTCCAGCCATGATGGTATAACAGACTAGATTTACCCCATGACCTTAAACTGGAAAAACTGGACAAAATATGTGAAACAATGGATTTCAGTCAGTTGCAAGGTAGACAGTTCAGGACACTGATATCAAGAATGGAAACAAATGAGGTGAGCCCTGCAGCTGCCCTAACTTACTGCCTACAGATTTTTTAGACTAGAATGCAGGGAGAGGGACTCAAATAGAGATCAGCAGTTCCCCCGAGTTGAGGAAACAGCCTTAAGCATGTGGGTAAGACAGAGTCCCTAGAATTACCAGACAGTGGACAGAGAGAGCATGAGTGAGACTAAAGCAAGAGAAAGACAAGGATAAAACAAGAGCAAGAGCACGCTATATACAGTAATCCTCCCTTATTCACAGTATTGCTTTCCAAGGTTTCAGTTAGCCACAATCAGCTATGGTCTGGAAACAGATGTTTCCCCTTCTGATGAATTGTCAGCAGGTCAACAGTAGCCCAATGTGAGGTCACAATGCCTATGTCCTTCATCTCATCACGTAGGCATTCTGTCATCTCCAATCATCACAAAAAGGATGAGAAAAGTACAATAAAATATTTTGAGAGACTAACATTCATATAATTTTTATTATAGTATATTGTAATTATTCTATTATTTTGCTGTTAATCTCTTGTTGCATCTAATTTATAAATTAAACTTTATCATAAGTATGGATATACAGAAAAAAACGTAGTATGTGCAGGGCTCAGTACTACCCACAGTTTCAGGCATGGTGGGAGCGGGTCTTGGAACACATCCCCCACATATAAGGGCTGGTGTCTGTTCAAAAAGGAAAGGGCAAACATCTTTAAAAGAGATAAAGGAGATACAAAAATGACCTAAAATGTTATTTTGAGAGGAAAATAAAATACCTTAATAAAAAAAAAATACACTAACAGGATTAATGGCAGACTAGAAACTAGAGAAAAAAAGATTAATGAATGTAAAGGCATGGCAATAGACACTCTCTAAAATGAAACACAGATGGGCGCCTGGGTGGCTCAGTTGGTTGGGTGACTTCCTTCAGCTCAGGTCATGATCCCGGAGTCCCGGGATCAGGTCCGGCATTAGGCTCCCAGCTCCACGGGGAGTCTGCTTCTCCCTCTGACCTTCTCCTGGCTCATGCTCGCTCTCTCTCACTGTCTCTGTCTCTCTCAAATAAATAAATAAAATATTAAAAAAAAATACAAATAAAATGAAACACAGAGAAGAGACCCCTCCCCCAAAAAGAAAAGGAAAGAAGACAACATCAGTAAGTTGAGAGACAACTTTAATCCATTCAATATATGTATACCTAGAATCCTAAAAAGAGAGTGAAGGATAGAAAAAAATATTTGATGGCCCCAATTTTCCCAAATATAATGAAAATTACAAACATATAAATTTAAGCTCAATCAACTCCAAATAGGAGAAACATGAAGAAAAGTACACCATGGGGCAAAATACTCAAATTCCTTAAAGCTGCTAATAAAAAGATAAATCTTAAAAGTAACCAGAGAAGAAAAAAAAAGTGACTTACACAAGGTAGTAAAAAAAAAAAAAAAGAAGAAAGAAAAAAAGAAAGAATAGCAGACTTCTCAAAAACAGTACAGACAAGAACACAATGAAGCAAAGTAAAGTAGTGAAAGGGGAAGAAAGAATCTGTTATCATAAAATTTTATACCCAGAGAAAATACATTCAAAGCTAAATGTTTTTGTTCAGACTTACAAAAAAAATTCATCAGTAGCAGACCAGCACTATCAGAGATATAAAAGGGAATCTTTCAGACAGGAAAGAAAAAAAATAAGATTCCTGACTGAATTACATATCCATAAAAAGGAATGAATAGCATCAGAAATAATGTGCGTAAATAAAGAACACTTTTAAAAAATAAAAAATAGGGCGCCTGGGTGGCTCAGTTGGTTAAGCAACTGCCTTCAGCTCAGGTCACAATCCCAGAATCCTGGGATTGAGTCCCGCATCGGGCTCCCAGCTCCATGGGGAGTCTGCTTCTCCCTCTGTCCTTCTCACCTCTTATGCTCTCTCTCACTGTCTCTCTCTCAAATAAATAAATAAAATCTTTAAAAAAAATAAAAAATAAAAAAATAAATTTAATTCTCTCTAAAATATAGTTGACTATGGCAAAAATGTTATACAATTCATAACATATATAGAAATAAATAAAACAGTGGGGAATGGGAGTATACTGTCGTCACACTCTTGCGCTCTACAACAAGTAGTAGTAGACCGTGACAAGGTAAACAATGCAAAATCTAAAGCAATCACTAAAAACAAAGAAAAAAGATGTACAGCCAATAGCCAAGGAAGGAAATAAAGAATGGTTTGTTTTATATTATCTTATCTTGTTTTATTTTATTTTATTTATTTGACAGAGAGAGACACAGCAAGAAAGAGAACACAAGCAGGGAGAGTGGGAGAGGGGGAAGCAGGCTTCCCACTGAGCAAGGAGCCCAATGTGGGGCCAGATCCCAGGACTCTGGGATCATGACCTGAGCCGAAGGCAAACGCTTAACAACTGAACCACCCAAGTGCCCCAATAATAAGGAATGATTAAAAACATGTTATTAATCCAAACATAGGCAGAAAAAAAACAAACAAGGGAACAAAGAACAGATGAGAAGAACAGAAAACAAAGTAAATGGGTAGATCTTAACCCAATCCTATCAACAATAACATTAAGTGTAAATGGTCTGAGAACCCTAACTAAAAGGCAAAAGTAATCAAATTGAATTTTTAAAAAAATGACCAAATCTATGCTGTTTAAGATTTAAAGATTTATTTAAAGATTATGCTTAAAATATAAAGCACAATCAAAAACGAATGATGTATTTTATGGTGACTAACATAACACAATAAAAATTTTAAAAAATAATAAAAAATAAATAAATGAATATAAGGCACATATACGTTAAAAGAAAAGACAGAAAAAATATATACCATGCTAACACCAACCAAAAGAAAGATAAACAAAGTTGACTTCAGTGCAAAGAATATTACCAAGAATAAAAAAGGTCATTTCATAATGATAAAGGAATGAATTCATCAAGAAAACATACCACCCTTAAATGTTAATGCATCTAATAACAAAAAAATAGACACAAAGAAACAGACATATCCATAATTATAGTTGGGGATTTCACCACCCGCCCCCCAGCAACTGATAAGGGCAAGTACACAGAAAAATCAATGAAGATACAGGAGACTTGAACAATACCTTCAACCAACTATTTTGTATTTTAAAAAGCTTCTTCTGAGTGGCTTATGGAGATTAATCAGTGCTCCCTTAAATCGAAGAAGAGAAAATTCAAGAATGACCAGACAAGAACAAAACTTCCAATGCTTTAAAATGTACTAGAAATTTCAGAAAAATCATCCTCACCGAAACGGCCAGCTTGAGAAAAGACAGTAAAAAATTCAAACAGATATTTGGCTAGCAACTAATAAATAGTTTTTTTAAAATGTACTAATAAATTTTTGAAGTATTTTTATTAATAGGTATATGAACAAAGAATTACATAAGAATCTAAGATAAACATTTAAGTCCTAATTAAGGTAAAACGGCCAAATTAGAACTGGTTTGACGATTTTAATTTTAAAAGTGGCTATATCTCTTCTTTCTGATCATATCACAGTCTGGAATATAATGCCATTGCAACATTTCATTCTTTGAACTTTTCAATTTTCTACATAGGTTTTATCAGTTAGCTATACTACCCCTGCTTCCACAAACTATTTCAGTTATGACAGTTGGTGTCCTCATGAAAGGATGGCCTCTTCTAAACTTCAGACAATACTGCAAATCACTGATGTTAATTACTCTTCCTGTCCTCTGTGTAAAATTTGCAAATGTCACCTTTCGGACAAACTTGGTATCAATAATGACTGTATTGCTCTACACTGTCAATTTAAATGTAACTTCTATGATCCTTAACTGACCTTATGATACTATACTAATATCACAGTGAGTTAAAGAAGGAGGCATCTTAAAGAAAACCCCAATTCAGATGGCAAAGTCACTGCGATAGGTGAGTTTTCTTACAATGTAATAACAGCACATAAAGTTAATGCATTTTAAGCTTCAGGGGAAAGTTAACTTATCTAAATATATGTGTAAGTAAGTATATAAAATATATTAAAATCAACAAAGAAAGCTTATGAATTAAATAATTTGAAATAAGTTGTTGAAAAGAAACTTGATCTTTGATAATATAGTCTTCTCTTAATGAGAAAGCTGTAAAAAAAATTATTCTGCATCATCAGTGTCCAGCCTGGCCAACAAAGGTTCCTTATCTCCCCAAAACACTCTCACTTTCTAACAGCCTGTTAACTTTTTAAGCCTTTCTGTTGACTTTTGTCATGCCCTTGAATCACTGTTAGCAAAAGTTTCTCGTTTCTAAAAAAGCTGGATTTCCTAATAATTATTGTTTCTTAAGGCTATATTTTATTTTAATGACTATCACTTAAACCACCACTCTAATCATTTCTTGTCTGAGGCACCTGTGATTTGTGCTTATATTTTGCTATAATCACTAGTCTCCTGGCAACTCTTTATGCTACTGCCTTCACAAATTTGGGCCACAAAATAAAAAATAATGAAATTGATTAAAGTGTATGTTATAGTCAAACCATCATTGGTATTTCCCAGATGGCCACTAGAGCACTACTGAGCAGAGAGGCTATTAGGAAAAAAACTAGATATGTAGTATATTTTCTGTATCTTAAATTAGCTCAACTCTCTTATGAGAGCTGCCCTGCTTACCCATAACATGGGCAGAGCCACAGTGTGACTAATAATGAATATAGTTCAACATGTGTATGCTTCTCAGGATGGACAGAAACATATTCATGCTCCTGTGCACAGCCTGGCACACAGCTATGAACAAAACGACATCTAAGATTACAGTTAATTGGTGACAATTTTAAAACACACTTTATAGAAGTTCCTGGAGCCTTTTTTTTTTTTTTTAAAGATTTTATTTATTTACTTGACAGATAGAGATCACAAGTAGGCAGAGAGGCAGGCAGAGAGAGAGGAGGAAGCAGGCTGTCTGCAGAGCGAAGAGCCCAATGTGGGGCTCGATCCCACAACCCTGGGATCATGACCTGAGCCGAAGGCAACGGCTTTAACCCACTGAGCAACCCAGGCGCCCCAAGTCCCTGGAGCTTTATCAATGCCTTTAGTGTCCACCATAAGGCTCATGCCCTGAGAAAAATCACTAAGTCATTAATTAGCTCTATATTATAGCAGAATTCGGTATTCTATTCTGACACTGTTAATTATTATAATAAGTAAACCAGAGACCATCAGTCTTATTAATAGGTGGGTTCCTACCTTTCCTTCAAGTTTGCCAAAAGCTGGAGGCCCATAAGCTGATGGTCAGAAAACCGAGTCTTTAGAAGAGCACCCAAAGAATAACAGCCTCAGTAGATGGAGGCCTGTTTCAGTACTCTTGACCTCCATGGATGCTGTAAAGAGTCAACTCCTGTTTCAGACTTCCTTTCCTGCATACCCTGACACTGCCACCAAGCTCAGACTATGGGACAGATTATACCAGGAAACTGAGTCAGTATCTATAGGACTCTTTCATGCTCTTGCCCCAAGATTCAATGGAACAAGAATTAATTTTGCAACTGAATGAGGTCAATGAAGAAACTTTAATAGTGGTTTTAAGAAACATTTTTTTCTTAATTTCTGACTCCCCCACATCCTTCCTTGGTGGCTGGCTGTCCTTAGGCAAACTGGAACAAAGCACTCTTGGAAGGGTGTGTTGCTCCAACCGATCCCCCAGAAATCGAGAAAAATATAGCTTATAAACTGTGGCAGATTGTATTCTCCAGATCCAGATTTTATTTTCCAAAAATATCTCCCTTCCCACACACTCTTTTCCAATGTTACCAAGTCACTCCTCCATCAAGAGGTGGAGTCTGTTCTTTTCACCTGGGATCTGGGCAGGCTCGTGTCTGCTTTGAACCAACAAAATATGACAAAAGTAACGCTGTGTGAGTTCTGAGAGCAGGCCACAAAAAGACATCAGTGTATCATTCATTGTCTTGCACATCCACTGAGGGATGCTGTTACCGTGTGAGGAGTCCACCTCCCCTGATCTGGCCATGCTAGGCAGGCTACACAAAGGCACGATGGCCAACAGTCCCAGCTCTGTCCAGCTTTCTGGTCATTCCCGACCCTGGCACCAGCCCTGTGAGAGAAACCATCTTAAATCTTTTGAACCAGCCTCTCCACTACTGAGTATCACAGTTAGGGAACTTGGTAATGCCATGAGAAGCCAAAGAATCGTCCCCCCAAGTCCTGGTGAAACTCCTGGTCAGCAGAATTTCTGAGCACCTAACATAGTTTTATTTCACATTGATAAGTTTGGGGTGGTTGTTATGCAGCAATAGCAATTGGAACATAAACTACTCAAATGTTTAGGCAAATTTCAAGATGGAGACTATATAGAAAACACAACACATATTGACTGGCCTTGTCTGCAAAACTAATTAGAATGATGGTTAGATGACATACAGGCCCTTACCGAGTTCACCTTACATGGCAATGTAATTACTTGCATTGGCTCAATAAGAATCTATCCTTCCTCCTACCAGGATATAATTAGATAAAACAAATTTGTAACCATGACCATGCCAGGAATGTTTCATTTAACGGTAAATCTCATTTAATTAGACATGAAAAGCCCACTAGTAAGGAACAATAATTCCACTCCAATATGTAGAAACAATGCTTCAAAGAAACTGTCCTGGCACCTACTTGGTAGCCAGGATCTTGTGGGATCTTGGTCTCATGGGTGATACAGAATGTCACTTTCTGGAAACGTTGACAAATCTGGGGATCTTGGAGTAAGAGGATACCTCTACAATCACAGGCACCACAGACAAAACAGCTGAGTTTTGGTTCCTGGTAGTTCTTTACCTTAGAATATGTGAACTGCAAGGGCAATAAAAATGTTTCTGGTAACTATGGAAGTGCCAGAAAAAACATTTACGGTTCTAGGGGCTGCATGGTCAACTCTCCGACCCTGACATCATGTGGTTCTAGTTTCATTAAACATGAAAGTAAAATGGTTCACTACTACCTCATTGTCCTTATGTAAATGAAACAGGCTAAATATAACAAGGCATCACATTAATGATACTGAGAGCACATTAGAACATGGTGAAACAAACTTATTTGGTCAAATCTACACCTAACTATACAGATTTGATCAGAGGTAAAGTTTGAAAAAATGAAAGCAATTCTTTTTTTTTTTTAAGATTTTATTTATTTTTTTGACAGACAGATCAAAAGTAGGCAGAGAGGCAGGCAGAGAGAGGGGGAAGCAGGCTCCCCGATGAGCAGAAAGCCCAACGCGGGGCTCGATCTCAGGACCCTGAGATCATGACCTGAGCCAAAGGCAGAGAGTTTAACCCACTGAGCCACCCAGGCGCCCCAATGAAAGTGATTCTTTTTTAACCTAACCCTATCCCTCTGTTGACTACTGACTAGTAAGATTTACATTTCTAAAAGCATTTCTTAAGAGACCATGGAATTATAGGATCATCCCAGAGCTTTACACCCTAAGATAATTAACAAAAAGAGAGAAACACTCTATTTGTTTCTTTCATTTGTTTGTTTGTTTTTTATTTTTATTTATTTATTTATTTTAAAATTTTATTTATTTTTTTGAGAGAGAGAGAGACAGGGTGAGAGAGCATGAGAGGGAGGTCAGAGGGGGAAGCAGATTCCCCACTGAGCCGGGAGCCCGATGTGGGACTCAATCCCAGGACTCCAGGATCATGACCCAAGCCGAAGGCAGTCGCCTAACCAACTGAGCTACCCAGGCACCCCATTTGTTTGTTTTTTAATTCAAGTAATCTCTACACCCAACATGGGGCTTAGACTCATGACCTGACCAAAAGATCAAGAGTCAGATGCTCTCCTTGACTAAACCAAACACCCCTTGTTTTGTTTGTTTTAATCAAAGACAGAATTTGTATTTTTTTAAATCAAAGCTGATTAAAGTGAATGCAATCAGAATTACCGACTGCCATGTACTAATATGAACTGTAAATATCACCATCTCTCTATTCTGTGAGCCAATAGGTTGTTCTAAAAGCTAGTCTTTGCGTTGTGCTTTTTGCAAGTAAAAACATAGCTCAGAGTTCAAACACAGATTATCTAGGAGGTTTTTGCTTTGCCAAATCAAAATTGACCAAATACTGAATATATTAATAATCCTGGCTAACAAAGATAATAAAAGAAACCTATTATATATGTGTTGACTCTCAGCTTGTATTAATTCAACAGGTGACAGTTATCCTTACAAAAAAGCGAAAATTCATCAAAGCAGTTGATCCCGAGAAGGCACTTATCCATTGTTGGCAAAACATTTGGTTCCCTACTAAATTATATATAATCCTTTAAAACTTCTCCTGAAGAACTTTGGTAAGTAGGTTGTCCTCCACACTCACAAGAAATTGCTTCTAAAAAAATAGAATCCCCAAGTTTACATAATGACAGTGGAGAGTCAGAAGGTGAAAGGAGCCCAGAAGAGTCCTGTTTTTTCTCAATTGGCATGTGGTTTCTTTTTCAATCCCCTCCTTTCCTCTTTTCTTCTTTCAGTCACGTAGGAAAGAAGGAGGGATGAGTTTAACCTCCTGGAGTGAATGTGAGAGCTGGACCGGAAAAGACAAGTTAGCCTAGTTAAACTAACTTGCCTGACTTCTGTTTTTTGACTCAAGTCTGACTGATACAGAAATCGGTATCAGGAGTGGGATCCCCAAAAACAGACCTGAAAGGATTTTTTGGTATTGGTCTGATTTGATCCATAATGCAGTCACATCGCCACTAATCAAACGAAGGCTGGCTGCCGATTATAATACAATGTCCTCTGAAGAAGTGCCTTAAGGGACCAAGTGGCTTCACATTTGAGTTGGGCAGAAATGATGAACACACAGATTGTAGTATGGCATGGCTTCGTCTCAAATAACCAGCTTGGGACTTTAAGCTTTCAGTCTCATTTCCAAGCAGAGAAGCAGAGAACTTCTATGGCAGCCCCAAGGAAAAACCCTAATGTTTTACAGCCACAGGCTCCCCTTGCTAACATCGTCTTTAACTGACCCAGGGGCAGAATTAGAGTGTGTAAGCTGCGCTCCACAGACTCACCACGTCTCATGTATGGAAGTGAAAACACTGAAGGAGACCTGGGATGGGGATATCTGGGTGGGCTCAACTGAAGCCGAGGATCTTGAACCCCTAAGCCATTCTGAGCCTCGCTTGCCAATGCAAAGAGAAACACCCTTCTCTCCTGTGTTGGAAGAGATTAGCTTTCCCTGGACAGAAGAATCTGCAGAACCTCACGATAACTCTAAGGGCAGTTTCCTTGCAAGAGAATTCTTCTCCTCAAGACCCTACCAGAAACAATAACAAAAATATTCACCTCACAAGGATGTTTGAAAGCTTAAAAATGTGAGGGAATAAATAAATAATAAAGCACCATATGAACACTAAAGGTAGGTAGTAATGTTAATAATAAAATACGTATGCGGTACACCTTAAACTTACACAATGTTCTACATCAATTGTATCTCAATAAAGCTGAAAAAAATTCAGAAGAAATCTTCTCTCATCTGAAAGAACTGGAGCAGTTTGTTAGTTGGCTACTCACAGAAGTTAAAGCGGAAATTCTAGAAAACGATAAATACACATTGTAACCATTTTATTTAATTTAAATCTTGCATAAGCGTAATTCATTCACCAGTCGTCTGGGCAGGACCCCTGCCTTCCATAAGAGTTTAGATGTGCTGACTGGTATTCCCGACTTTCCTGTCTCACCCACACCCATAATGCATCCTTTATGATTGCAGTTTCAGTTCTTTTATAATTTTTTATTTTTTTATAAATATATAATGTATTATTAGCCCCAGGGGTACAGGTCTGTGAATGGCCAGGTTTACACACTTCACAG